>JACXGK010012361.1:0-14470 GCA_016801125.1 Novumbra hubbsi | reverse complement strand
GGACAACACAGTGAGACCAGCTGTCCAGAGTGTCCGGACAACACAGAGAGACCAGCTGTCCAGAGTGTCTGGACAACACAGTGAGACCAGCTGTCCAGAGTGTCCGGACAACACAGAGAGACCAGCTGTCCAGAGTGTCCGGACAACA
Organism: Novumbra hubbsi; assembly: GCA_016801125.1. NCBI lineage: Eukaryota > Metazoa > Chordata > Actinopteri > Esociformes > Umbridae > Novumbra > Novumbra hubbsi. The sequence continues at coordinate 14,322 of JACXGK010012361.1, read as the reverse complement.
CAGAGAGACCAGCTGTCCAGAGTGTCCGACTCAACTCAGCTCTCTCTGTTCATTGCTCTCTCTCTCTTTTACCTTTTCTCTCTTTCCACTTCTCTCTTTCCTTCTTTCTCTCATTGCTTCTTTCTCCCTCCTGTTTTCTCTCTCCTGTTCTCTCTCTCCCCTCCTCTCTCCTCTTCTCGCTCTCTCCTTCTCTCTACCTTTCTCTGTTCCTCCTTCTCCCAATCTCTCTCTCTAAGTGGATCTGCACTGATCAGCTGAGGGAACTGGCACACAGCCCATTGTGAAGTTCAAGGCTGTTTGAAATTTCAGTGGGACACAGGAGGTTCATTAAGAAGCCTTGTTGCTCGCTTTGAAAGAAGTGTCCATTTTCTGAAAAAGAGAGAACGATAGAGTGAGAAAAAGAGATTACCATTTGGAAAGCAGATATTCAGCAAGACACATAGCAATATATATGTATACATACTCCCACACCCACCCGGGCACAAACATACATAAAAGGAAAATGTATAAAAGACTCAATACGCACATCGAAGCAAACGCTTCAAAATCACACGAATCAACAGATACATCCACACAGAGACATCCAGAGACATCCAAACAGAAACATGCAAAAAATTAACACCCAAACAGAAACAATCATCCAAACAGAGATATCCAAACAGAAACAATCATCCAAACAGACATCCAAATGATGAACATCCAAACAGATAAATCCAAACAGAGACATCCAAACAGATAAATCCACATAGAGGCATCCAAGCAGAGACATAATTACAACCAACCTGTGTCGCAACAAACTTTGAGAAGAAAGGATTTCTGCATGCTAACTTTAAGTTTCAGTATCAAAACAGTGACTGTACTTCAGATGTGCAGAAAAGATGTGGGAGCCAACCATAATCTACTGGCCAACATATCAAAGCTCAAACACACTAACCCACTCGCTTGTCATTCTTGTCTGACATGGTGAACAGAAGTATTATAATATGTTCTTAAAAAAGCAGTTTATACATGCCGTTTCCCAGAAAACAACCATCTTCTGGTAGCAGTGGCTTTTCTGTTTCATGTAGTATCATCTCCTTGGCTTAAATGGCACTGTTGTGTTGTGATTGGGGTTTGGATTTCCTTTGTCCTTCATCCAGAATGTCTCTTGGATCACTCAGGACATTCGATCGCTCACGACATTCCTGCCTGTCTGTTTGTCTGTCTCCTTGAGTCGTAGACTTATATTCTTTCACCAGAGACATCCTGTGGTGGCAGGGGTAATGCAATATAGTTCTGCTCGCGAAGGCGACACTCTGTGACTTATGAGGATAACACACGGTGACCCCTCGATGCGCGGCAACCTTTCTCTATGTCCCATCCTCCCCGGTGGGAGGAGTCTACCGTTAGACGTCCGGCATGGTCACTGTTTCAACCTTTCAACGGTGAAACGTGTGCTGACATGGCAAGGACCTCGGACCGGCTTCCACATGAAATACCGCTGTGACAGATACGCTCAAAGAAAGGCTGTAAAGATCCATTTCCATTTAGCCGGGTCACTGCAACGGCCCCCATGCCTCTGTGTATAGCGGTTATGGGTTTATTGTTTAATTGCCTCTATATCATGTTGAAATTGGTCAGTAATGCCATAGATTGATAATGGAATCATGACATCATGCCTGCAGGACCTTCCGGAGAACAAATGACATTGTGTAGGACCATAAGGATCCAGCTTCGCTGGAGTCTCTTGCAATGGAAGAACCTTATCAGGGTTTGCTCTGTAAATGCTGAATGTGCACCAATCAACTTGGGAAAATGTGACACTTTCATACCCTGCAACCTCAACGAGCACAGGGATTAGGATTAGGAAAGCATCTTTATCCGCCCAATGTGTGAGGTTATTTGACACGGATCTAAAATCTACATTTCTTATATATGTTCATCTATGCGACGGATCGTGACTTTTGAAAAGACATGATGACAGGTGTTCTTTCACAACAGCAGTAGTTCAACCTCAACACCCTCCTTTAAATCTGGTGGGTTTCTAATGTTGTGTGATCAATGCAAATCTCGTATTACTAGGGATCTTGAACATCAGGTTTCACAGTGCCTTTGGAAATTATTCAAACCCTTTCCCTCTCTCCACATTTCGCCGTGGTGTAGACTCAATTTAGGATTTACTGAAATGTGAAATGTGTGAGTCTCTGCAAAGGCAGTGTACATTGAGAATCAAACAGTAACAGCCCGTGTCTCTCCAACCCATCAGAATGCAACCAACGGATCTCCTCGAGTGCCCTTGGAAACCGGAGGCGGATGAGAGGCCTGCGGTCGTTCCGGCCGGCGTGGGGCACAGGTCACTTCCGCGTTCGGTTCACGGTCTACGCCATGCCGGGAAACGCCACGGTAACCTGGGAGTCTGCCGTCGCCTGCCGCTCGCTCCGTAGGTCGGGAGGTCACGGCTATCACGTCTGAGGCCGTAACTCTCAGTGTCCACCACGGTTGCTATCCAGGGTTATACGCTAAGGGGGAAGTGTACCACATTGATCGCCTCCTGGTAATAGGACACCGTTAAAATGAGATTGATTATGACACCACCGTGTGGAACACAAATGATGAAGAAGCCTGCGTCGTTTTACATATTTCCTGGTCTCTCTTCTCGCTTTATCCCTCCAGACCGATGTTTCCCTTCTCACTGGCTTGTGAGGGAGAGCAAAGAGACTGGCGTTGGCCGGCTGAACCTGCTGAATCTTACAAGTGCAGTGAGGTGAGGAGGAGATATGAGGTAGGGAGAAGCGATGAAGGAGGAGACACGAGGGAGGAGACGCGTCCGTAGCTGGAGGAATGGAAGGAGAAATTATGAGAAAAAGGAGCAGAGCCCTAATTTGTTCATTTGTCAGATGAGAAGGAGGAGGCATTGGGGATTAAGGGACGTATTGCTGTGGCAGCAGACATTATGGAAGTCTGAGAGGGAGGGGGAAAAAGTCGGCATGGTTATCCAATGTCTTTCTGGGTGTCAGCGACCCCCCCCCAAGTAAGCCTCTTGTCACAGGTGAAGGAGTTGCTGAATAATTACCTCCGTTGCCATGTTGCTAGGTGTTCATCTCCCCCGTCTAGCTCTCTCCATTTTCCCTGTAAAACATTCATTTCCATGTTCATTTCCCGCTTGGTCACAAGAGACAACACCTGTCACTGGGGCTGGATAGGACCGGGAAATAAAGTTCCCCCAGAAATTAAAGTTCTTAGCTATGTAATTTCATTGCTAGATATTGCCCTCGGTAGAAGTAATTGCATTGTTATGTCAGTCACCAAGATGGCTGCCGGGGCTTGAGTCAATACACGATGGGCTCTGATGGGCTGGAAACGGGCCAATCCCCTCGCTGCAGTCAGGTCACATGCTAGCTACATTTTTGAACTCGATCTGCCATCAAAACCATTCGAACATGTACGACTAAAAACAACATGAGCAAGAAAACCCTTCTTTTCTCTTTGTTCCTCTTTATTTTCTCCAACATTTCTCTCCCATCTTTCCTGACCTCTCTTATCCATCCCTGCCTGTTGAGTTCCTTACTCCCCTTCCAAGGCCTCCTTTGAGTTCTTATCTACCCCCCTCTCCTCCATCCTCCTATCTACTCTCTCACCTCTCTCTCTCCCTCCTGCCCCCTCCTGTATCCTGTAGCCATCTGTCCTGCCTCTGACTTCTTTTGTGGTATTTAAGATACCTTTACATTCCCACTCAGGCTTCTGCCGGCTTTGATGCCCTCTCTGTTAAAAATGTAGAGCCTCATCAGAGCTAGGTGGGGCACTTGAAACTGGGGTTAAAAGCTATTTTATTGCACTTGTTTTTTGAAGCCAGTACATGAAACAAAACACCAGGACTCTGAGATTGCTACTCAAGTTCCTCCCTGAATTTCCAGGGGATAACGTAGTACATTATCTTTGTACAGAGAGAGGGCGTGCTACAGTACACCAGGATACATTATCTTGTTTTGTGTACACGTGTGTTTCTGTGCGTCCTTTCGGTTAATGCTTGAAAGGTATCCCCAAATGCGTGCAAAACTATTTCAGACAAAATAAGACATCGACTTCATGATCTTAAACTACATAAACCTCATAATCAATACAGTTCACCCAGGCCTAATTACAATGATCGGAATATTAAGGTATATTTTAACCTTGACATTGAGATTTCAAAGGAAGAAGCTAAAAAGACAATGTTTGACAATCAAAGTATGTTTGTGTATGTGTCTACGGTTCAGATACGTTGAGAGTAGGTGTGTGTGTTAGTGGATCAATGCCCCGTGAACAGTGTTGCCATGTGTATGACTAGGAACTGGGTGGACTCGCTGAGGTTCTGATGACAGGCTGACGGCTGGGTCAGTCTCCCGCCGCTCATGAAGGACAACACACAGTTCTAGGTCAACCCTGCCGGGCCTCTGGCAACAAGGCAGACAAAGTGTTCAGTTCCCCTCACAATGGCGGGTTATTACAGCCTATGGCGCTTGCGTTGCCACACTGTCAGTCAAGCTCCACTTTGATTGGACTGATAGCGGGTGGCCAGTCCCAAACCACTGTTTTCATTCACCTTCATTTGAAGGAATCAAAGGCCGCTCTCTTTCACTCTTCCTGTCATGCAGTCACTCTCTCTCTTAAAAAAAAAGCGTTTATTACTTCCACCCCCCCACACACACCCCACCCCCCACCGGCCAATTACAGATGCTCTTTCATCTCTACGGCCAGGAATGGAGTGATAGGATCAGGAAGAGTAAAGAAAGAGGCATTGTACCCCTTTTAACCCCGGTGGTACCCACCCTGGCCTCCTAATACCCCCTAGGGGCACTGAGGTCACGATCAGAGCCGCGGATCAGCCGGTTCTCGGCCCGACCGGGGTCCACTCTGCAGTGTCACGGTGGTTCTGTGGCGATGTGGCCACACTTGCCTGCCCAGAAGAGACTGTTTTCTAGACACCGTAGACGAACAGAAGGTTTAAGCACATTTGATGTGTTGGTGCAGAAACTGTTGACAGTCCCGTTGGTTCTGCAAATGTATTAAATAGAACCTCACGTAGGTTTGTTGTGCGGTGGGAGAGACATACCACGAAAACAGCTTTTCCCATCCGCCCAACCCACAAGACATTAGAAGCATATTTGTTCCATTGTCAGTGTTGTGTTCGACGAAGGAATTTGAGAGTCTAAAATGAGTTTCTGTCGGGGTTGTAACGCTCTGCTCTGAACACAAAGCTATACTTTAACTTTCAACATTTGAGGCTTTCTCTCCCGAAGTTCTGGCTCGTCTTAAAGACCAAGTGCTTGGTTGCTATCTTTATTGTGTTTGGTTTATGGGGGCTTATTTTTGTTTACACTAGTGCCCCACAAGCCATGGCTAATCTGTTGGGGAGTTCACAGCAAAGGGCTTCCACAACATTGAAGTTAATGCGGCCAGACAACAAACACTAACAAATGTGTAACATTATACACAGTAATGGACAAGCCTACCCTCCCTCTAAGTGATCTGTAACATCTAGCAAGTTTCAACCACCATAAATCTTTGGTTAGATGAATATGGCTTAGGCCTGTCAATTATGGACCGCAGACGATCCGTGTGAAATGAACACCTCGGTCACAGATAGCAGCAGCTACGCTCGTAATACACGTGAGCTGTTCCCTGTGTTGTTTCCTTGCTCAAATCATCGCCAATGAAGCAAATGCCAAACAACAAGCGGTGGTTAGAAATTTTTGTGGGCCCCGAGCCTGGGCCTTTCCCAAAAGTGAAGTCCCCGAAGGACCATGGTAATTAGGCCAGGTGAATAGGCCAGCGGTCTGGTACAGTGGGGCCTTGTTCTCTGCCTACGACTGGTTTCTATTGTCTCAGGCTGCAGAGAGAGACTGAGGATTTCATTCAGGAAACAGACTCTAATTAAGCCAACTACCTCTAACAAAGCATTGATTTATTTTGTCCAGTCTTTTTAGTTGTTGGTTATATAGATGCATCTTTCACAAGACACGATTATTAGCTATAATCACACATAATCACTCAGGGAATGGGATTTTAATTAGGTCTCGGTAATTGAGTATAACGGCGGACGTAACTGAAGACACCGACGGGGGGATTGGGGCAAGATGGACAGACACAATGGTTCACAGTGTCTAGATGACCGGGGACGACTCACTGAGGTGAGGTATGTGCAGAAATAACGTGCAACCTTTAGGTATCAACCGTGGGAACTACCTGGAATGCTTTAGATACCGGGAGGCGCCTGGTCTGTCGGCGTTGCGACGACCTGGCGTAGGGATGGTCTGATCAATCCATCTCTCTCAAGATGTCCGTGGGCTATTTTTGGTAGTTACTGTACCAGGGACCCGGTTTACGAAACGCGTTGGTGAAGAAGCCCTGCCAATGTGCCCACAGCATTTAAAAGCTGGATTCGTTGTCTATTTCTGGCCCGCTTCTCTTCCCAGTGTCCTCACCCTCCATCTCTCTCTCCCTGCCTCCCCCAACCCCCTCCCCTGTCTCTCAGCAGCCTGTAACTGTGCTCTCTTCCAGGCAGGTTTTCTCTGGTGCACAGAGCTGCTACGGGGAAGATAAGGCTGGTCTTACCAAGTTAGGGCTTAGCATAATCCCTCTTCCCATCCTCAGAAAAAGACAGCGCTCATCCACACACAGACGGTGCAGAGAAGAAGAACCAATAGAGGGTGAGAGAAAAAGAGGGAGGGTGGCTGAAAGAGAGAGGGGAGGGAGGACTTGCGGGGCCACTGCTACTTCTCCGAATACACGGTGCACAAAGGAATGTGAGCGGTGCCGTGGCCGTGTTTGAGTGGAAGGAGGAGGAATGTTCTAGTTCCAGTGTTCCTGATGATCAGAGTGCGGGCTAATCCTCTGACAAGGGTTGCCCAGTCGGTGAAACCCAATTCCCGTACGTGCCTTGAGGCCCGACGGGCAGGCTGGGCACTGCCAGGCTAGAACTGGCATCCCCACTCCAGCGCCGGGACTCAGACACCATGCCTCGGGACACGTTGGTGTTTCTGTTTGAGCTCTTGTTGTTGTCTGCTGTTCAGCAAGGCGTCCTCTGTTGCCGTGCGTTTAGAATGCCGAGTGTCGTGCTTGTGTCGTAGGAGTATTGCAATGGAGTAGCAAACAAGAAAAAAGATGTATGGATAAATAGTCAACGGTGGGATGGGCGATGTTGACTGGAAAGGAGATGGCAGTCACAAAGAGATTCAATCACCATCTAAAACAGGGGAATTGGCCTATTTATGAAATGTATTTCAGAAAGCAGGCATCCAGCGAAAACAGTATTTTCATCACAATATATCAAAGACTGATACCCCCAAAGGACTCTATATAGGCAATTTTGACAGTTTTAGTTATGTCTCCGAATTGACTTGACACAAGGTTACAGTACAATATGACATCACTTCCTTTGTTCCTGTGTTTGTGTTGCTGTGTTGTTTTATTTTTTCCCTCTCACCTCTTGATCCCATCAGCTGAGCTTATACTTCACAACACAAATTTTACAATGCAGGTACGGTATAGTCGCTTATCTCCTATTCATCTGAAAAATAAGCGGAAGAATAGATTAGATGTTTCTGACAGGTGCGGATCTCTCCGACTTTCCCAGTTCAATGCATTCACAGCAGGAATTAAAAGTAGAAAGAGATCATTAAAGTTAGGAAAACAGCTCTGCAGACAGTTTTGACACTTCAATAACACAGCCAGATTTGCCCCGATAGCGTAAATGCCAATGACTTGTAATGCAATACCCTGACAATGTAGTTGGAGTGGCACTAACAGAGCTCTTTGCTTGACTACACCATGGCTCAACGCTCATGGAGAGACTTTAGAACTATCCTCAGCACTATAATGTTGTCCCTGTGTCGGACTCATTATGGTCTGGTGACTGACAGCTATTTGGTGGTTTTGACATTTTGAGCGGCTCGGCTGCCCTTGCTTTGGGCCTGAATGGAGGTTTTGTTAGGGAAGTACCTCTGGGGTCACCTGACGACCAAGGGGTTCGTATAGAAAGGGAGAGTCATAAGCAGAAGCCTGGGCAGTGATTTTCCCTTCAAAAAAGGAGTGTTTGCAACGTTTGGTCTTGAGGAAACTTTAGAGTCCTGAGAACAACTTTGGGCGCATGTTTGTTCTGTACACTTAGGCTGTACCCGCATTGAATTACACTTTAAGATAGTAGCCAGTATGTTACTGTGGCTATTTGAACATTGTGTAGACCTATCAATGTCCAACCAAAGAACCTGTGGGCCCCAGGAAGATAAAATTCAACACCAATAGAGAAAAAGTGCTTTAGATATCTCGTATATACTCTACTGTAACCTCAGCCCACGTTACATTACAATTATTATTTTAATTATTATGGATTAATCATTGAAGCTGAACAGGTTTCAAAGTCAAAAGTGACAAAGAACAATGACCGTCCAAAAGACCAGGAACTAGGGAGACGAAAGGAGGTGAAATGAGGAAAACGAGACATGGGGGAGAAGACTAAAGAAACATGGGAGAAGACTGAAGACACAGGTGAGAAGACTGAAGACACAGGTGAGAAGACTGAAGACACAGGTGAGAAGACTGAAGATACAGGTGAGAAGACTGAAGACACAGGTGAGAAGACTGAAGACACAGGTGAGAAGACTGAAGACACAGGTGAGAAGACTGAAGACACAGGTGAGAAGACTCAAGATACAGGTGAGAAGACTGAAGACACAGGTGAGAAGACTGAAGATACAAATGAGAAGACTAAAGACACAGGGGAGAACACTAAAGACACAGGGGAAATTAAGGAGCTCAATGCATTAAAAACTGAACATAGAAACAGAATGACTGGAAACTAAACACAGACAGGCACGGAGCCAGCCAGTGTCTAAAGAGGCAGGCCACGCTCAACTCCTCAGACTCCATATTTATTACAGATTCAAGCCCGGGTAAATGTGATGTCACCCCTGCTGACCTGACTAAAGTTTTGCAGACAGCTTGTTGGGATGATCATTTTGGGCACAGAGCGGTAACACCCCCACTGCTGACAAGCATGTTGAGGTATTTTATACGGACAGTCTTATCCAGTGATGACTACACATATTTCATGTTTCGTGTTTACTAACTGGACCCCCAATCGAATCCACATCTCTGTCGCTGTGCTCCATCAACTGAGCTACGTCGGAGCAGAATCGCCAACGCCCGGGCTGTACATTAACTGGGCTAAGGACCTGTTGCCTAGCAAAGGACGTCAACAAAACAGACAAATGTGTGTCTTTACCCTCACAATAGCTATTGTTAAAAGTAAGTACAACAGTTTGTATTCATCAACAAAGGCAATAAAAGTTCTATCCCCAACCATTTTTAACGAGGACACCAGAGAAATGCGTGGCAAGGTGTGTGAAGTCTACTAGCAAAATGTCTGACATTTCTAATTTGAAGCAGCTGCCACTGTGCAGTAAACACTCATTTTAACTGTGTGGACCTGAAACGAACGAGAGATTTCTTCAGCAAAGTTGTACAACTACAATGTCTAGAATGGAAACAAACACTTAGTAGTTAACCCTGTAACAAATCCACTACAACATTTACAGTTTAAAGGAATGTGATTAGTGGAGGATTACCAGCCCCGAAAGGGTCGTAGCGGTCCATGTCTAAAGGCCGCCTGGTTGTGTTGCAGATCAAGACGATACCCGACAATTTCCGTTGCCACTCTAATGACCACTCCACTGTCCCTGTCTTTGGGGTTTCAGGCTAGAAATCTGTAAAAGCACTTTGTGACAACTGCTGATGTTAAAAGTTCTTTCGAAATTACATTGTTTAATTCTTCATTTGTTTCATTGCAACACCCTTTTAAGGGTATGAAACCCAAAATCTGTCAATTATTAAAATGTATTTTATAAAGCCTGTTTACATCTGCCGTTGTAACAAACTGCTTTTACATATACCTCACAGAGCAGGCAACACGGATGATGCACAGTGGCTAGGAAAAACTCACTAATTTGAAACTTAGGAAGAAACCTGGAGAGGAACAAGGCTCTGAGGTGTAGCCAGTCCTCTAAGACAGTAATGCATACATTGCCATGTTTATGAACAACAAAATACTTCAATAAAGATCTGGAAACTATGTTGATAAATTAAAATTTATTAAAACACAATTAAAACACTGCCTAACGTTGATGAAAGAATCATATGGTAAAAATTGCAATGTTTTGTCATATCAAGACATAAAAATGTATGTTACTTAAACAATGCGTGCTTTGCAGTCTTTAATGAAATGCGCAATTTTGTAAACTCAACTACACATTCAAGTCAGATGAGATTCATTTTAATTAGTTGGAATTTGGGATTGACATGAGATTTATTAAGAATGTTTCATTATCAACCAGCAATGTTTCATTGTTTCACCAGAGTGACAGGCTTATTTTCATCCCTGGTGCAAATCCCTTGAAACTTGTTGATAGTGACAACGATTAACTTCACAGCTACGTTCTGCGTTTTATTTTCCTTTTTTCTTGTGCTGGAAAAACACTTGGATGAAAAGGGGGCTCTGGTGAGAACGAGAGAAGGGGGTTGGGCATAAATGAGGTGGGATGAGAGAAATGCATACAGATGAAGGGATTATGAAAGGTTCTTATAAGGAGCGGGAAATGAATTTTACCCGCCAGAAAAGAAGAAATAACGGGAACAAAAATGGAGATGGTGAATACATGTTCTCATTGGTTCATATGTGCACCATCAGCACCAGATAGATTTAAAGGATTCATTAACTCCAGGACGTTCTCCTATACACGTATGAGGGGCGCTCACAGCGAATGAGCCTGTCAGTGTGTTTTATAACCTCCCATATGAAGCAGGTGAAGAAAAGCCTTGATAAAGAACAAGTTGTACCAACAATTTTCCAGTGCCGGATGGAAAATGGAAAAATGCAATCCCATCACCGTTACCTAAAAATAAAGTAATAATTTATGTAATCCTTTGGGTTACTCACAATAAGCAACTTGGTCGATTACTTTGGGAAGTATTTTCATGTCACTTTTAATAAAATAAAAAAACATTTCATATATTTAAAAACATGCCTCTGGTGAACATGCTGCCGCATCTAGCCTGCTGCCCTTTCACCCATGGTCACCTCTGCCCTTTCACCCCTGGTCACCTCTGCCCTTTCACCTCTGGTCACCTCTGCCCTTTCACCTCTGGTCACCTCTGCCCTTTCACCCGTGGTCACCTCTGCCCTTTCACCCCTGGTCACCTCTGCCCTTTCACCCCTGGTCACCTCTGCCCTTTCACCCCTGGTCACCTCTGCCCTTTCACCCCTGGTCACCTCTGCCCTTTCACCCCTGGTCACCTCTGCCCTTTCACTCCTGGTCACCTCTGCCCTTTCACTCCTGGTCACCTCTGCCCTTTCACCCCTGGTCACCTCTGCCCTTTCACCCATGGTCACCTCTGCCCTTTCACCCGTGGTCACCTCTGCCCTTTCACCCGTGGTCACCTCTGCCCATTCCCCAAAGTCTCAAACAAGATCTACCATTCAATGTAGTGTAGAGATCTATGGCCCCTCTATGGAAGCCATGGCAGTTGTCCTCTGCCAAAACAAATCTGACGGAAGTGAGGAATGACATATTTTTCAACTGATGTGAGTGGAATATCTGCTGGTCTGTCTTTATCTTGGTTTGCTGCAATGGTGTTCTCCTGCCTGAGATTGGGAGAGGTGGCCCCCAAACCCCCTGACTGTAGGGAATTGAGAGGCTCAGACACACTGACAGCTGAGCACATAAGTGAATGAGATAGGGTTAGGGTTGGGGTTAGGGTTGGGATTAGGGGCGTTTCTGGAAGTCAACCAACCCCTTCACCCACCGTGTCAAATCACCAGGTTGTCATGACGGCGCTCCGTGTTACCCGGACGCATCGCGGCCAATGAGGAGACTAATTGGACTAGTGTCACCAGCAAATGGATGTATGTAACAGATGCATTGTGGTGCGTTGGAGGTCAGGTCGATGGTGAGGTTCCCTTGTGCTGAGGAATAAATGAGAGGTGTCTAACGTCCACTAGCAGAAGCCCTTGCGTATGTCTGTGGCGTGTTTAGTTATTGTAGGGTGTACTTGTAGATGGGATCATCCACAGACCTGTTGACTTTCTAGGTTCCACAAAGGCGTCTGTGCTGACAAAATGTTGTGTGTAGCGTTTCGCTTTGTGTTTAGGGTTTAGTGTTTTTGAATGAAAAATAACTATTATCATTCTTCTCCAATTTTATACTCAAAGAATCCACTTTCACTTTGGGCCTGGCGCCAGCCCAAACAGGCCTGGGAAAGCTAAGCCAACTGTGTTGATCTGGAGAAACCTTGACAGCTCTCCAAGGTGTGAAAACAATTGTGTAATTGCTCACACACTCTGTAATAAAGGTGTCTGAATAGGTCTGACAAGGCACATGCCCGGTAAATGCACGAGGTGAAAACATCCCACTCACATAGGCTGCATTTATCTGGTTTGCCCAAATGTGGGATAGTTAAAAACGTGCAGAGCTTTTAACCAATACAATCAGCTCTGAGAAACAGGAACAGAAGAACTGCGGAGTGTGGAATTTGAACTGCCTCTTAGCAGGTTTTTTTTTTACATTTGGGACATTCATTATCATGGTTGTCTGTGGTAAAACCATCTGTTCTCGCTCTATCCTTCTTACTTGTCCATTCTGTTCTCATTGTCTCTTCTCTTTTTGGATTTTTTACCTTACCATCTCCCCACTTTCAAGATACAGGATTGTGTGTGTGGGTGTGTTTGTGTGCGTTTTTGTGTATGTGCGAGCTGCTTTGTGTGTTGGTGTGACTGTGTGTGTGTCTGTGATAGCTCCACCCTTTCTCTCCTGCCCATTGGCTGTCTGGTGTGATGAATTGAACACATCTGGTGTTCCCCCTCAGGGCTGAGGGGTACTGTGTTGGCCAGCCAACGTCTCCTGTTTACCTCCCGTCAGTGCGGCCTTCTCCTTGGCCTAACGAGTGATCACTGTGGACATGACTGCTGTGTGGCTGGGTCCTGTTACATGGATGGAGCGTCTTCTCGCCACCTCCCATGAGAAGAGACAAGCAGACAGGTCTTTTAAATGGTTCTGCCGGGACACGCCCTAGTGTCTCCTGCTGCTCCTCTCTCCACCCCGGCGCTCCTCCGCCAGAGAGACGAATGAAAGACAAACAGCTTGTGACAGCAGCTAGTTCTTGCGCCGCCCCTGGGGACCGGTTGAACTGGGTTACGTGGAGCTTTGCCTCGGTGCTGAACCCCGGCCCTGTCATCGGGTCAAGTTCTTTGGGCTGGGTTACCAACAGGAGCCAGGTGGGTGCGATTCTTCAATGTGGAAGTCCGGGGGGAAAAGCCGCTGTGATCATCAGTCTAGATCTCATGCTGTGATGTCATCACGGTGCACCTCATGCTGTGATGTCATCACGGGGCAACTTCCTGCATGATGAAATAAACAAAAACATTACAGAAATCCTCCTAGACCACCACAACGCTACATTTGACCTATATTAAACACAAACACAAATATATTTACGGTGCTTGGATAGTATATTTTTCATATACTACGGTCACAATGAGATAAACCTGGAGTGATATGTTAACAACATGGCTCATTCACTTGGTAATGTAAAAGCAGAATTGTTTATTGATTTTAATCATACAAATTGCCTAATGTCAGGTCACTGTAAGGTCAGCCAAGACATCTTACAGGTCTTAAACAATAGACCCCCAATAGACCCCCAAATGAACAAGACCCATTCTATTTTCTTGGTTGGAAACTCAAATCTGAATTCACCATTTTAGGCCTTTTGTATCCCTTCCAATTATCCATCATCCTCTCTGTCTACAGGGGCCACACGCAAATAGATGCAACTCATGCCAAGGTCAAGGGTGAGACATCGGGGACGAGGGTTTAAATGGGAACATGTTCCACTAGGGTTCTGTCCCACAATCATTTGCTTCTGTATGCAGTTCAATGATGCAGCTGTTGTGCTCCTCATCATTGTGTTAGCAGTTCTATCTGTTCATCTACCCATCTCTCAATCTTCTATCTGTTCCTCTACCCATCTCTACATCTTCTATCTGTTCCTCTACCCATCTCTCCCTCTTCTATCTGTTCCTCTACCCATCTCTACATCTTCTATCTGTTCCTCTACCCATCCCTCCCTCTTCTATCTGTTCCTCTACCCATCTCTCCATCTTCTATCTGTTCATCTACCCATCTCTCCATCTTCTATCTGTTCCTCTACCCATCTCTCCATCTTCTATCTGTTCCTCTACCCATCTCTCCATCTTCTATCTGTTCCTCTACCCATCTCTCCATCTTCTATCTGTTCCTCTACCCATCTCTC
>JACXGK010012360.1:0-14447 GCA_016801125.1 Novumbra hubbsi | reverse complement strand
TTTAATGTGCCTATATATGTGTGTAAACATTGGTTAGGTCATCCATTTTGTATATCGATTACATCCTCCATTTTGTATTGATTACGTGGGTTTTGAGAGAACGTAAGGAGCCTTTGTCCTCGGTTGAGTTTTCCCGCCAGTGCCTCTGATTGGCTGATACAGGTGAAGGGAAGGGTCTACCTGTGTGAAGTTATAAAGTCGGCTGCATGCCATGTAACAGCGTCTTTCATCTTGGAGCTGTCCTCTCTGTATGAACCACCATGTAATTACATTAAAAGTAGTCTAAACAAAGATATTCGGTTTCTGAAAGTGGCTTGAGTAAAATTGGAATTAAGTGGATTTATTCCCGCGAACCTGGAAAAGCGTACGTTTTGTACGGACCTTAATACTCCCCAGCTGAAGGTCACTTGAGGTAATCTTACGGTTGTTGAGTGACATTCAAATGAGTTGGCGGTCATCCTTGTCAGTGGAAAGTCGTTTTCTTCCCCTGTCGTTCTAAAGCTTTGTTGTCCCTGATGTCTGCTGCCTGACCTTGTTCTTATGAAATGTTAAGGATGGAGGCACGCTCCGAAAATTATAAATTGACATTCAACTGGCACTGAGCTGTCTGTGTTGCTAAACAACTTTTAATGGCCCTCATCAGCTTACACAACTTGTTTATAGTTTTGTTTTTTACTAGTGTATCGTTAATGCTGTATTCTTTATTAATAACTTTTTTTTCCTATTTTCTTTATTCAATATGGCTAAGAATATTTGTTTCAAATAATATTTAGAAAAATGTACTGTATTTATACAAATATTAATATTCCATTATTAAATGTAGCTGTCTCTATTTTTTACTGTTATTGTCTTCATTAACTAATAAAAGTACACTATGTAAATAAATACAAATGCAGGTTTAACCGTTCTGCGTGGGATCATCTAAGCAATTTATGACTAATCTTAACAAACCTGATGAAGTTTGAAAGAACACCCACACCATTGCTGACGTTACTGACCTTTAAGAAAGGTTTCAATAAATATGATGTATCAGTTGTGCAGGAGAAATGATGTTTACCATAAACACCCATATTTATTCACCATAATTCCGATCTTAATACCCACATGACAACTGATTTACCTCTCTACTGTGCCTTAAAGTATATGTAACGGAAGTTTAGACAAGTCACCACTCTTGTTCACCTGTCTGTCTAGACAGACATGTGTTGTTGGTTTTGAGACCAGGCATGTCTGTCTCTAATTATATGTGCTATACATGAAGTCTTGCCCACACAATTCACATATTTGTCAAAATATACACAGAACTCACTCTGTCACAGGAAGCCTGTGAGGATACAGTGTGTGAACAGTGCACTGTGCTGAGGGAGAGGCTGTGTCACTGTGGTGACTCACCACTGGAATATGTGTATCATCTGTGGTGTTACACATTTGAAATTATATCTGGGTAACCCTTACTATGTGGAAAGCATAATAAATGTATTCACCCCACATAGATGTTTTGACTTTGTGTTGCATTACCTTGTGAGTTTTAAATAGAAATTATATATGTAAGCAATAAGGGATGTGGTATATGGCCAATATACCAAGAGCTGTTCTTAGGCACTCAGTAATGTGTTATGTCTGGACACCGCGCTTAGCTGTGGTATATTGGCCATATCATAAAACCTGAGTTGAAAGGTGAACATTATGCTGCCTGCAACATCATCCAGCATGAAAAAAAAATAATAATAATTCTCAGAGCCATTGTCAGACCTTACTGGTGCAGTGGGCTCTGGGATACGCCTAGTGCAGGACAATGCCCGGCCTCATGTGGCCAGAGTGAATAGAAAGTTCCTGGATGACGACAACATTGATGTAACTGACTGGCCCTCGTGTTCCCCCGACCTGAATCCTATTGAGAACCCCTGGGACGTTATGTGTCGGTGCATCCAACACCACAAAGTAGCGACACAGACTGTACAAAAGCTCACTGATGCCCTGATCTGGTAAGAGGTCCCCCAGGACACCACACACCGTCTCATCAGGAGCAGGCCCAGACATTGTTGGGAATGCATACCGGCATGTGGGCGCCATATACACAATCAGTTGGTGATTTTGGTTTCCATTGACCCTTGTCATTTGGTTTCCATTGACACTTACATAATTTTGTTCTTAACGATTTTCACAATGTACAGCAAAGATTTCAAAGATTTCGGTCTTTAATATATTTAATATCTAAGACACGAAATGTGATTTAAGTGTTCCCTTAATTCTTTTGAGCAGGGTATTATACCAATATTTGCGTGCATTTAGAAATAATTCTTATTCACTTAATCCACCACTAGTTAAATATTTTTTGTTTGCATGGTTAATACTGTGTTTTCATATATACTGTTTTTGACCAGGTCTTTGCCCAGGGGCCATAGACAGATACTAATTTGGTCAATTCAGGGAGCTCACACTAAAACCATGAAAGAGTATACATAAGAATGAGCAAACATGTTTTCTGCAGACTGAATGCTACTAGCCATCAATGGAAAGAGGGATACTTAAAATAAATCAAGAAAAACATAATTGTGGATTTATTTAAATGGCTTGGCTTGACCACAGTTTTCAGCGTCAAAATATGTTTGTTTATGGTTCATCCACGTTTTTCATGTTTGTGAAGTATTTCTGTGATGAGGTGCCTCATTGAAGTTTGTTTAGCATGTTTCTTTTCAACCATTTTAAGTAAAGCTAATGCTAAAGTTATCTGACCACAGGTCATCTTTAGGTGAGGACACAGGGAATCTTAAAAACAGAACATTACACACAGAGATGCCTAAAGACTGAGTATAAATATCTCTTCCACAATAGTAGGTCAAAATGAGGGGATAATGCAAGTGCAGTAAAGTATGGTGTACAACTACTATATTGTAAATGGCAAGTTATAAAACATATAAATGGCATAAAACAATTATGAAATAATAACTATTATCTGCACGTTTATTAAAACTGTTCAGAATTTATTTTGTACATGTACAACCCCAATTCAGAGTTGGGACAGTATGGAAAACAAAATGGAGTGATTTGTAAATGTAATTTGACCTGTATTTGATGTTTTACTAAATAAAATGTATCGTTTTTTTAAGGTAAATATCACGGTTCAGGTGTGGTGCAGAACCAAACGCAGAAATTTTGTAAAGTAACAGTGAATTTAATCCAGAACAAAGAGACAAACTAACACGAACTGTAACAGTAAAGTAAAGGTGCTGTAAACAATCAGCAAACAGAACTAAACAACTTACAAATAAACGTGCAGCATATCCACATTGAATTGGAATAAACAAAAGACAAACCATGAATGTTGTGAAACACACAAACAATAAACCACACCTAGTGTGGTGCTAACCCAGCCTGAGTAGGCTCCCCAATCAGAGGCAACTGAACACAGCTGCTCTGACTGGGGAGCCCACAGCGGCATAGAGAATGCCAGAGGCCTCTCTAAGTGTCCTGTCCTGACTGGGGGTGAGCCCAAGGCACAGAGAAGGCTTGGGGCCCCAGCCAGGACATGACAGTAAACGTTTGTTTTGATATTGATGCATGCAACACGATTTAAAACAGTTGGGACTGGGGCAATGCAGAACTAATAGCGATGTAAGAAGTTGAAATAATAAGGTTATGTGGTACAGGTGAGGCAATCGTGTAATCATAGTATCTAGTAAGGAGCCTCCAAAATAGGCCTAGTCCTTCAAGAACAAGGATGTGTCGAGGCTCGCCAAGGATTTTGAGCATTTACCTTCTACAGTGCACAATATAATTAAAACATTTAAGGAATCCGGTCAAATCTCATTGCTTAAAGGGTATGACCGAATACCATTTCTGAATTTGAGTGTTCTCCGATCCCTAAGACGTCGCTGTCTTCCAAACCATCAGGATTCTGTAATCCTGATGGTCTTGGGAATAAATTGGTAAACCTTTGTCAGTCAACACCATTCACCGCTGCATTCACAGATGCAGGTTAAGGCTGTACAATGCAAAGCAGAAGCCATACATCACTGTCCAAATGCACCGCCAACTTCTCTGGCCTCGGTCTTATCTGAGATGAACAGTAGCACAGTGGAATCGTGTTTTGTAGTCCGACGAGTCAACATTTCAAATAGTTTTTAGACAAATCAGCCTTCGTGTTCTCCAGGCCAAAGAGGCAAAGGACCATCCAAGCTGTTATCAGGTCCAAAAGCAAGCATCTGTCATGGTATGGGGGTGTGTCAGTGCCCATGGCATGGGTAACTTGCACATCTGTGAGGGCACCGTTAATTTATAAAGATGTACACATTTTGGAGCAACTTATGCTGCCATCCAGACGCCGTCTATTCCAGGGACGTCCCTGCATTTTCCAGAAGGCCAATGCCAAACCACATTCTGCCCGGATTACAAGCGCATTGTTGCGTAAGCAGAGAGAGCTGGTGCTAGCATGGCCTGCCTGCAGTCCTGAACTATCGCTGACTGGGAATATGTGGTGCATTCTCAGTTAATGTTATCTGTCACTGTGTAACGTCCCATGCCAGCTCACACCCACGTTCACGCCACCAATCCTGTGAACCCATCTCACACCCAGAAACAAGTCACTAATGTCTTGAACACAACTCCACACAATTCTAGTCACCTGTTACTATTTAGTTCTGTTCAGTGCACCTTACCCTTTGAGGGATTTTTGATGTCTTGGTTTACTAAGCCTCATTTCTACATAATTTATCCCAAGTGTTCTAGACCCTTTTTTACAACCTAGATTTTTACTCGCTTTTCAGCCTTCTCTGCTTGTACCGGCTATATACCATTATACCGGCTGTAGTTGAGCCGGGGCAAACAGTGATGTTTACTTATATGTAAACAGCATGCCACAATATGCCACAATCGTCTATTACATTTGTTAACAAAATGAATATACTTTTTGATTCCTCCTAATGTCATTATCTGCTATTTGCACTAATGCCCTATGCCTATAGAAACTTCTAAGTTCAAGAGAGACTGAGCAAAGCTTTGCTGGGCAAAGCAAAACCTAGATATCGACAAGAGAGTCAGTGGCGATTGACCTGATCGTGTGAAAAGTGTAGCAGTAGACAGTGATACTTCATTGTAATTCACTTGACAAAAGTTTATATGTATCTGAGAAATTTACTGATGTCTAGTGCATTTCGTTGTTTTGTACTTTAACTGTTTAATGACGAAAACCTTGAGTCTAAGGTAATCTAAAATAAAAAATGCATCAGAGAACTTTCATGATGGTGTTTGGATGATCATCTGTCCAAAGTGTGGTGAAGAATGGTAGTTCAATAGATTGGTGCTTAAAATGTATAAATGTAAAGGCCACTATGGTAGACAGAGAAACAAAGTTAAAATATATACGGTTGTCATGTCTCTGTTCTGGGATTTATGAAGTGTGGCGACTTAACCTGAGAGCGATCCACGCCTTGAACAGCACCACATAGACAGCGTTTGTTATCTACCTGCAGGTCTGTCAGATGGGCAGAGGAGTACAGACAGCTAATCACATATGCAAAGGCTATGTTGGGGTACAGTTGGCGTCAGTTGTCCTTGAAAAATACACACACACAGAAGAACAGGCTGCAAGGCCAGGCTGTGTGCAATGGACAGAGGGCTACTGTTCTTACAACACACTGAAACCCACATCACATAATACAAGTAATTACAAAGCAGCAGATTCAATATAGGTGTGCAATCAACAATAAAAAGCATAATGATTTCTATTAAATCCATTATGATTTCATTTTGGGGAAGATTAGACACAATTTGTGTCCTGTGAATAGTGCAGTATTCCTGGTTAACATAGGTGTGTGTGTCTCTATGGGAGTCATTGTGTAGCCCAGGGGGTCTCACACAAAAATACACTCCCCGGTAATAGTGCACTGTTCCCAGTTAACATATGTGTGTGTGTGTGTGTGCGCATGTGGGTGTCTGGGACTCTGATGAAATTCACCCACTTGGGTAACATAAGTGTGTTTGTGTGTGAGGATGTGTGTGTGTGTGTCTGTGCGACTGGCGACAGATGCAGATGTCAGTGTGTAGACCAGTCAATGGACCATGAGTGGGGTCAAATTCACCAACTTGTTCCCCCGGTTATAGTGCACTATTCCTGGGTATTACGTGTGGTGTGTGTGTGTGTGTGTGTGTGTGCGCGCTTGTGTGGTATGACTCTGGTAAATGATCTCAGTGTGTACACCAGTCAAAGGAACATGAGTTGGGTCATCTACACTCACTTTTTTTTTCCACTGGATAGAGTGCACTATTTATGGGTAACATACGTGTGTGTGTGGGGGGATTGTGTGAGGGAGTGTGTAAGTGAGTGGGTGAATGAGTGAGTGAGTGAACGAGTGAGTGAGGGAAATAGTGAGTGAGGGAACGAGTAAGTGAGTGGATGTGAGTGATTGTGTCTAGGTGTGTGTGTATGACTCTGGTGACTAATGTCAGTGTGGAGACCAGTCAAAGGCCAACTTCACACACTTCTTTCCACAGGATAGAGTGCACTATTCCTGGGTAACAAGAGTGTATGAGTGTTAGTGTGTGTTAGTGTGTGAGTGTGTGTGCGTGTATGTGACTCTGGTGATGGAAATCACTGTGTAGCCCAGTCAATGGACCCTGAGTGTGGTCAAATTCGATTGTCTATTACCGACAAAGTATTTTAAATATCACAATTTCTACTAATAACTTTTTGGAAACTTGTTCTGAAGATCATCGCTTTAAATGGTGGTGAAAAAATAAAAAGATTTGTGGCCTGTGAAACTTTTTAAAGCTTTTTCACAAAATCCAAGATGGCGGAATTTCTATACAACCAAAATGATAACAGTCAATTGCAAAGTTGTTCAACATCTGGCCATGCATCACCTGAGATCAGTTGCATGTTCCTGCGAAATCAGAGCAAAGGTTATCAATCAAGTTTATTTATATAGCACAATTCATACATAAAAGCAATTCAATGCGCTTTACAGGACATTAAAAGAGAAATACAATGTTAACAGTTTGATTAAAACAGAAATGGATAAACTTAACATGTACAGATTAAAATAAAACAGAAATAGAGATAACAGTTTAGAGGAAAATTAAGAAGGATTTTAAAAAGTAATAAAAAATTAAAAAGTCTAGTATAGGGATTCCGTGTTGCTTTTAAAGTATCTATTATTGTGAGGTCAAGCCCTCAGTCATAGGCATGTGAAAACCTTAGTGTTTTTAAACCGGACCTAAAAATTGATAGATTTGGGGCATGTCTAACATCTTCTGGTAGCTTGTTCCAGTTGTGTGCCACATAGCTACTAAATGCTACTTCGCCATGTTTAGTTTGGACTCTGGGCTCTACTAGCTGGCCTGAATTCATAGATCTTAGAGGCCTGCTTGGTTGATATTCTTCAAACATATCAGATAAGTATTTAGGCCCTAAACCATTCAGTGATTTGTAGACTAAAAGCATCACCTTAAAATCTATTCTATAACTGACTGGAAGCCAACGCAAAGATTTAAGAATCGGAGTAATGTGTTCTGTTCTCTTGGTCCCAGTTAGCATTCATGCTGCAGCATTTTGAATGAGCTGCAGCTTTTTTATAGTCTTTTTGGAAAGTCCAGTTAAGAGCCCATTACAGTAGTCAACTCTACTAGACATAAAAACATGGATAAGCTTTTCTTGGTCTTTGCAGGAGAGCATTCCCTTGATTCTAGCTATATTTTTAAGATGATAGAATGCTGTTTTGATGACCTTTTTGATTTGACTGGAGAACGTCAAAGTCTATTAGAACACCAAGATTACGCACTTGGTCTCTGGTCTTTAGGGCCCAAGAATCAAGCTGTTTAGTAATACTTGTTCTGTTGTTTGTGTTGCCAAATACAATAATCTCAGTTTTATCTTGGTTTAATTGTAGAAAATGTAGGTTCATCCAGGTATTTACGTGTTCTATGCAGTGACACAATGCGTCTATTGAGCTATAGTCCGACGGTTCGAGAGCCATATATATTTGAGTATCATCTGCATAGCTATGGTAGTTGATGTTGTTCTTCTGTAGAATTTGGCCCCGAGGTAGCATATAGAGATTGAAGAGAAGCGGTCCGAGAACTGATTCCCGGGGAATTCCGATTTGTGATTGCCAATAGTGACAAAGTAACTTCGACCATCCAAATAAGACCTAAACCAATTAAGGACTGTCCCGGACAGTCCTACCCAATTTTCCAGCCTGTCGAAAAGAGTTCTGTGGTCTACAGTATCAAATGCAGCACTGAGATCTAGTAGAACTGAATCTGTATTCAGCCGTATATCATTCAGAACTTTAATCAGAGCCTTTTCAGTACTGTGGTGAGGTTGGAAGCCTGACTATAATTTGTTTAGGAGACCATTTGAGTTCACAAAGTTGCTGAGTTGATTAAAGACAACCTTCTCAATGATCTTGTGAGTGTCTAAACAGTGACGATTTACTGTACCGCCCCCCAATGTCCCAGGAACGTGACACTTTTGCAGTTTGTTACAGGCCTATAGCTAAAGAGGGAGCAATAAGGATGTTATACAACAAACTAGAGACTAGGAGGTGTCATTATATTAGGATGTAAAAATATACATATACTCCAAAATGTAACAAAGATATAATAAATTAATAACTGAAAATAAATAAATGAATTATAAGCTATTACAATTTGTTTCACAATTACCCTGGTGCATCCCTCTTATTTTGTCTTTGTTGAACATCTTAAAAGAAATCCAAATATGCAAGTACAACACATACACACAACTGTCCTACCACGCAGATGGGTTAATCACATCCCACACACTCACAATGAGCAGAATTAAATGTGCCTAAGCACTAGGACTTCTTTACCGGGTCCTTGTCCAAAGAAACATCTGGATAGTCTTCATGGGTAGGCTCGCCATCAAACACGTCAATTCGAATATAAAAACCTAACCTGTGGATAGGATGAATAGGCCAACACTTGAATTCGATTCATGGAATAACTACAACAACGGTATCTTTAAATTATATGAATACAAATTCTTTACCACAAGAAGTGATTAATGAAAAACAAATATCAAACAGCATTGACTGCAACAAAACATCGTACTTGGCTACCTATTGCCTAGTTCAGAGAGGAACCATAAAATGGCATTACACTTTACATAGCATGCAAGCACTATGCTACCGAATGTCTCATTAAGGCCAGACACTACAGGTAAATAGGGTATTTGAACTAATAGATATCACCATGGAACTTCCCAAGTTGATTGCTTACATTAAGACAATACATTTTTGTATTACAAGTTTTCTGAATATTTTATTGAAATATGCTAATTATATGCAAATGAGGCATACTTTTATTAAATATGCATACATTTCCAGAACAGAAATCTAAATATTGGATAAAGCTAGGTTCAAAATTATTCTGTCATTTTGTTTACATTTTAGAGTCAAAGGTTTTTACAGAGGATATTTTTGATATCCCTTTTTATCACTCCAGAAATCTGAAAATACTGACAACAGCCACAAAAAAAAAAGAATTGCCATGTTTTAGGCATAAAACTATAAATAAATCAGGCTATAAATTATATGTGAACCAACCCCTCTGTAAATACCTTCAGAATATAGATAGGAATACAAATGGAAAGTTTGATGTATGTAAGTGCTACTGAAGTGGAGATTTCTGGCTCAGAGTATGAGTAAAAAATATTTAGAGAAAACAGACTTCACATTTTTTTGGGTAAAATTTCTGTGTTGCGTGGTGGTGCAAAGTTGGAAACGTCCTTGCCCTTGCCATTCCCACCACAACTTAACACATTTTTGTTTTCGATAACAAAATACCAAATTTTCTGGGCCCATTATTTATTATAGTTTAGTCCGCCTGTCATTATCCATGCATGTTTGCCACATGAAAAAAACTTTTATTGTTTTATTCAATATTTCTGGATTCCAGTAGGAATCACACAGAACTTTGCAAGCCAGCATTAGGGCCACCAGCTGCAAAATAATTGTTAGTGTGTTCAATTCAATTTCATGGAGGTTAATTAAATATGAAATTCTACAGCAGCCAGTTGTAGTGGGACCGGAGTTTGCTCAACATTATATTAAATTGCAATCTGTTATAAGATAACTTTTAAATTCACTTCGCGAGGCACAATTATTTTTAGATCATTGTGCTCTAAGCATCTTTACTATTTTTATACACATTTTAAAGTCTCTTTGCTGGAGGAGGTTTTTCTATCCCATCTGAGGTGCAAGTTGTCTGCTCCATGGAAATTACATTGTCAATGTCAAATGTATTGATATAGCACATTTAAAACAACCATTGTTGATCAAAGTGCTGAACAGGAAAACGTATAAAATACAAAAATAAACATATACAAAGTTTCTAACAAATATAACACAAATAAATACAAAAGCAGCAGCACAGTAAAGGAAATCAGACGTCAAGGTCAGCTGGGATTAAAAGACAACAGAAGCCAGCAAAAAAGTGTGTCTTTAGCAGCAACTTAAATATGTTTTGTTCTGCGCAGCTTATATGTGGAGAGGTAAACTGTTCCAGAGGATTGGAGCACACACAGCAAACGCTCGGTCACCTCTATTTTTGTGCCTGGATCTCGAGACATCCAAGAGCATCTGGTTGGTTGACCTCAGTGCTCTAATTGGGTTATGGTGGTGTAAAAGTTCAGCCAAATAATGGGGCGCCAACCCATTTAAAACTTTGAAAGGAAGCAATAAAATCTTAAAATCAATCCTGAAGCGGACAGGAAGCCAGTGGACAGAGACCAAGACTGGTGTTATATGTTTACGCTTTCTTTTTCCAGTTAAAAGACAAGCAGCTGCATTTTGTACTAACTGCAGACGGCAGTTGACTGTTCTACACCCACGTACAAAGAATTACAATAATCTAGGCCTTAACCTTTGCTACAAGTCTTCACTGAAAGAAGCTAGTTTTGTCAACTGAACTCATCTGCCTATCAAATTTGAAGGAGCTATTTAAAATTACACCAACATTCTTAAAAAAAAAATTACTGTGAGAGGATAAGGGGCCCAGAGTACCCAGAAGTTCACCAAACAAGTCAACTTGTCCAAATGTAACAATCTCTGTTTTACTTTCATTATGATTGAGACAGTTTAAATCCATCCAAGTTCTGATGTCCTTTAAGCAGTCCAACAAAGGCTGCACAGAATCTTTACTTATAGTTTTCATTGGCAAATAGATTTGTACATCTCTGCACAGCCACTGTAAGCTATACTTTTACCTACTATTATCGTTCTGGGTTCCGTGACTTCTCTGAAATACCCTTTCCAAATTAGAGGTCGGAAATGTGTCAAAGCCTGACATTACAAGCTAGGCAGTTTTTTGGGAGAAAAAGACGCCCAATCTCTTTACTCTTTTTTCATGTGAGATTAGTGGGACAAGTATAAGTTCTCAGCAAAGTCAATCAAGATATCCCAGTCCACATGGGCAGGTGAATTTGTACCACAGCACCACATAATATATAAATATTATATATAGTCTATCCATCATGTGACATCTATAATATGCCCATGGTTTTTACATGTGATAGTGGATCATCTGTTTAAATGTATACCCCAGCTGACAAGGAGCCTTTTATAAATAGGCTTATAAATAGACTATCTACAGCATCATTAGTAGCACACACTCACGTCTTAGTAAGTTCCTGGTTAGGGGATTGCAATGAAATGGAGTGGAACTGCTTTTGTGCGGCAAAATTGAATAACCCAGGCATGTATTTTAAGAGTTCTGTGGTTAGGTTGATAAAGCAATGAAACTGCTTTACTGTAATTCACTTTTACCTTTGGAATTAACATCCCTCAACCATTTTCAAACTGTATTTCATATTACTTGTTTCTTTGGAGAGTTTGGAGACTTTTTACATGCACATAAATATGTTTAGACATATTTAGACACTTGTTGTGATATCAACTGTGAAAGGACCAGTCTGATGACTGCCTTTCTGTTTGTAAGGATTGGTGTTATGTAAAATAAATCCATCACAGGGAAAGGTAGTTTTGTCTATTATCTTAAAATCAGTAAAATGACTCCTATAAACAACCCATTGGAAACAGTTCAGTTAAACACTTTTATAAAACAAAACAATACAACAAAACAGAATAAAACATAAAAGACAGTTCTGCTTCAACCCTTACATGGGGCTTGTTTTTTAAACAAAGCTAACATATGAAACTTACATATTGTATCTCTGATACTTGTTGGGATGACAATAACACAGCATATTTCAATGGGAACACTAACAACTCAAACCTACGAAAATATTCAAAATAACAATGGTTGCATGTGGACAAAATATCATGTTCTAGCTTTTTGTGCTCCTTATGTCACTTGATGTTTCTCTTGACTCGCCTCTCTGTAATCACCTTAACACTCCTGCAAATTCTCCTTTCTGGTCTAATTTTCGGGGCAGAGAAACAAGAGCCTTTAGTAATAAGAGGTGTACCACCTTTTTCTCTACCTGTATTCACAATCCAGGCTTGGGGTGTATGCATGGACGTTATGTCAAGAGGAAGTAATAACCAACTGATCATCCTTCACTCTGTAATGAGCATTACCCGGAAAATCTGCAGATTATGCAATATTACATGTAATTTCACATGTGGGGTTTAAGACGCTTTTATGGATCTCGTGTGGTAATGGGTGTGTTTGTGTTTCACGTTTTGAAAGTATTGGCGCTAAATGTCTAATTATGTATGGTCCTACATTTAAACTTTTTGTTAGGGTACAGTAACTCAGACAGGGTTTGCCTTGTAATCAGTAATGTCAACTCCAGACGAAATTCTAAAAAAAGGGTTAAAATATAGTTGGGATCAGTGGTCAGGCAGATATGTACATCCAGATGGTATTAGTTTCAACAAAACTTGATTAGTTTCAACAAAACTTGATTTCTTACAGCACCTGATATCTTAGGGCATAGGGTGTCCTAACTTTCTCCACAGTAAGAAATGGCATCTTTGTAAGATTTTTGTTAAATCAATGATATCAATTAAAATGTAAAAGTTAAAATGGCGTTGTTTTTGGTTCAATTATATCACCTTTATAGATTTTGAAAAAAGTTTAAATATTGATATGTTCATGTCCAAACAACTAATTTATTCACATGACTGTACATTATATGTATATTTTTATATGTATTATATGTCAAGGATGGCTAAATGTAATGTATATATAATGTAGTGAATTCTCTACCACTGAATGTGCTGGAGCCTCCCTGGAGGAGACCTCAATGTTACTTGGGAAGTATAGGATGACATAGGATAGATGGTGAAGCCTTCTACGATTGGGTTACTGCTTGTGGTCATTATCTTTCCCCTCCTCTGTCTCCAGTGGGTCACACAACACATTCTCCAGAGTGGCAGTTCTACTAAACCAAAGGTAAAGAAAGCTAGGGAAATTACAGTGTTGCTTTAGAAGAGAAAATAGATATGTTTTGATCTTCCTTCAGGCTATTTATTCCCATAGCTTACTGTGTTCAGCTATAGCATTAGTTGTGTCAGAGAAAGTAGAAATTAAAGAAGGTTACAATTTTTGTTTTTTCTCGTGCCTTACCATTATTGCTACCAAGGGTTGCAAATTAAGATTTGTCTTGTTTTCTGGTGACCACGAAGAAACTCTGGGATCATAATGTAGTAATTTGTGCCTAAAAACAGCTAAAAAGCATGTTTCATTCTTTCATTCATTCTTGTTACTGCATTAGAAGCTAGTGTTTCATTTACTTATGAAACTGAAACATCTATTGGATACGAAATTGTAGAGACATTGAAGTTAGCTTTCTAATAACACAATGAACTAAATTTTTTGCAGATCTCTGACTATTTGTTGTCATGGTCTGAAGGCAGGACACGAGGCGCAGAGCATAACAAAATAAACATCCTTCATTGTATATGTTCCTTCAAAAATGAACAAAAAAAAAGACAAATGAACCACCAACTGAAGAACAGCAGAAGAATTTAAATAGGATCCCCAATTTAAGACAACTTGAACCAGTTGTCTCTAATTGGGGAGAACAAAACTGGCTGTGCAGAAATGCCTAGAGGCACCTCTGCTAACAGGTCCTGACTGTGACCTCTGGGCACATGGAGATGGCTGGAGGCCATCAGTCAGGACCTGACAGTACACAACCCCACCCCCCAGACAGATTCAGGAGGGAGAGGGGCAGGACGGACAGGCATAGGAGGGACAGGCATCGGAGGTACAGGAACTGACGCTGGAGGGACAAGGACAGGCATAGGAGGTACAGGGACCGGCATAGGAGGGACAGAGACAGACATAGGAGGGACAGGGACAGGCATAGGAGGTACAGGGACCGGCATAGGAGGGACAGGGACAGGCATAGGAGGGACAGGGACCGGCATAAGAGGGACAGGGACAGGCATAGGGGGTACAGGGACAGGCATAGGAGGGACAGGGACCGGCATAGGAGGGACAGGGACAGGCATAGG
>JACXGK010012359.1:0-14509 GCA_016801125.1 Novumbra hubbsi | reverse complement strand
TGTAGATCTGTCAGGGGTCAGTTGGTAGATGTAGATCTGTCAGGGGTCAGTTGGTAGTTGTAGATCTGTCAGGGGTCAGTTGGTAGTTGTAGATCTGTCAGGGGTCAGTTGGTAGATGTAGATCTGTCAGGGGTCAGTTGGTAGATGTAGATCTGTCAGGGGTCAGTTGGTAGATGTAGATCTGTCAGGGGTCAGTTGGTAGATGTAGATCTGTCAGGGGTCAGTTGGTAGATGGGCACGTCTCTGATCTTGACAATTTCTGCCTGGTTGCTCAGTTTGGTCAGATTGTCAGCACTTTCGATTTCTATGTCATAACAATGGAGTATACGTTCCATTTCCCCACTGTGAACTCTCTAATATAGTTGTAAATCTTTCTCCAGATTCATTTCTCTTTAAAATTCTTAGAAAATAATATAACTATAGACTTTTCCTTTGACTTCATAGTATTGTTTTGGCTCAGACCTGACCTGTCAACCTTTTATAGAACGTTCCCTTTCTTTATGGGTTTTGACAAACTGACCATACAATGAATAATAATAAAATGCGGAAGAAATTCAAGGGACGCATTGTAAATGTTGTCTAAATGAACCGTGCGATGTAAACAACGCACACAGACCCTACTCCAGGTGAGCCCCTTGGCTTGTTTGCCTCTTCCATTTCTCACTTGGTATTAAACGGAATATATCAAATTGAAATGCACTAAAGGTTTATCAAAAGAAACCTTTTTCCGAGTAAATGCAAGCTTGTAGTTGTCAATGGACATAGAGGAGGAAATACTTGTAGTGCCTAAAATACTAATTTAGTGACTGTTGCTATTATGAAACACAGTTTCTATGGCAACTGATTTGCTGGATTCCTTGAGAAACATTCCCACTGTGACACGCAGCAACCCAGCAGGCACACGCACACATACCGATACAGGCACACAGGGGGACGGAAACAAATACAGTTTGGTCCTTCAACCATTACTCTTATCCACAACAATTTACAGTTAACTTCACCAGGATGTGGGGATCGCCAGACCAAACAAAAAATCCATGTCAATCTAGCTAGCTAGGAAACAAATGTGCCCATGTTGGAAACCTTTTTAATTTGAGATAAAATTAGGTTCAAATATAGGTTCATTGCAATTAAGGTTGAGTAAAGTACACGTTTGTTTTCAAACCACATACACACACACTTTGGGCCTGGTAGTCATGAGGTGTAGTCCAAAGGCTCATATCCTCCTTATGTTAAAATGGAGCACAAATCAAAGAAATTGTAGGGAGTGCATTCCTTAGATGTACCAAAGGATTTACAATGGAGAAAGAGAACTGACCCGACTCCCTTGGCACATTAATATAGAAGAATAAAATCTTGTGTCTGAGACAGCGTAATGACATTTGAAGTGTGCTATCCATCTTCATTCCCCATAATCTAATATGATTACACGTTACACCACCATTTTCTTGTTTTCATTTGACCCAGAAATCTCCCAAACTAGGCATGTTGGTATTTCAAAGTCCGGGCAACCCAAGATGTGGCCTAATGAGGAAGTTGAATTATAAATGAGGCCATCTACAAATTCGGCCAGACATTCACAAAAAAATCTAAGATATTCTTTGTGTAGTTTAATTCAAGGAGAATACAGCCACCTAACACAAAGTTATTTGGTTGGTGATGCATGTTTCTGTAATATATGGAATGAATTTTGCAAAACAAAAAGCAACTGAAATTTTGAATAAATTGGATTTTTGCAAGAAGAGGTATGGGGATGACCTTGTACCTATTTCTATGGGTGGAGTAAAATAGGCCTCTAAGAAACACTGGACCCCATAAGTCACATATCTGGTCTCGATGAACAAAAAATATTAAAGATCAAAATCTTTACTGCTCACTGTGTAATTTGTTGAGAACAAAATGACGTAACAACGGTCAATGGAAACCAAAATCACCAACTGATTAAGGGCTGGATTCAAAGTCACACTAAAAATCAAAGTAAACAATTGAAATCACAGGGTGTTTCAACTTCATCACAGCAACTCATAATGTGAATCCATGGTGTGTATGGCCGCCAAGTGCCTCTGGGTACTTCCTGCCACATCTGGGCATGCTCCTGATGAGACGGAGGATGGTGTTCTGTGGAATCTCCTCCCAGACCAGGATCAAGGCATCAGTGAACTCCTGTAAAGTCTGTTGTGCTACTTGGCTGCGTCGGATGCACCGATACATAACATATCAAGTAGAGCCACAGACTGTCCAGGAGCACACTAACATAATCATCACTGACCCACCGCCAAACCGTTCATGCTATGGGCTGTTCCAGGCAGCATAACATTCACCAAGGAATTCTAGACTTTTCACGTCTGTCACATGTTCAGTGTGAACCTGCTCTCATTTGTGAAGAGAATTGGGACGCCAATTGCAGACCTGTCAATTCTGGTGTTCTCTGGCAAATGCCAATTGAGCTGTGCAATGCAGGGCTGTCAACACAGGTCCCACTAGAGGACGTCAAACCCTGATACCACTCTCATGGTGTCTGTTACTGACAGTTTGGTCAGAAACATGCACACCAGTAGCCCGCTGGAGATCATTTTGTAGGTCTCTGGCAGTGCTCCTCCTGTTCCTCCTCGCACAAAGGAGCAGATACCACTCCTGCTGCTGGGTGGATGCCCTTCTATTGCCCTGTCCAGCTTCTCGTGTAATGGATCGTCTCCTGTTATCTCCTCCATGCTCTTGAGACTGCACTGGGAGGCAGAGCAAACATTTTTGCAATGGCACGTATGGAAGTGCCATCTTGGAGGAGCTGGACTACTTGTGCCACCTAAATGGGCTGCAGACACTGCGTCATGCAATCAGTAGTAACAAGAAACCTAGCAAAATGTTAACCTAGAGAAGAATCAGTCAGTCAGGATAAGGAGAGAGCAATTGTCTGTGGCCACCACCTGCAAAAACGTTCTCTTTTCGGGGGTTGTCTTGCTGTTGCCTCTATAGTGCACCTGCTGTCACATTCATTTGCACCAAAACAGGTGCCATTGATTCACAATTGCTTATGCTTCCTAACCTGACACATTGAAATCCCTGAAGCTAAATTATTTTGGTGTTAAACTGTGATGATTGCATATTCCTTTAGTTTTATTGAGCAATGTACTTTATAAAAATGGATTTCAGCCTCCCTCGGTTAAAGGGCCACGAGGATTGGTAGCACTGGGTGTGCATGTTCTGTTCTTTAACAGAGTCTTAGTGCCAGCATTGATTTATGGTGGGAGGTTGAAAATAGCTAAAAGAAAACTGTTTAGTAGACATACATACATATGATATATTCTAACCCAGGTATAGAGAAAGTCCATCCTTCTTAAGATTAGTTAACATTTTAATTGGGAATACCTCAGGCAAAAAATATTTTAAACATTAACTTAAAACATTAACGGCAGATGTCTGTCCATTTAGGTGTGTATGTATGCTACATACTACAGTAGAAATCCTACTAATGGCCGATTGAACCTGGTTGAACCTGACTAAAAATACATTTTACAAGAGGGACATGGTCAAAATAGTTGCACACAAACACATACACCGATCAGCCATAACATTATGACCACTGACAGGTGACGTGAATAACACTGATAAAATACACCGATCAGCCATAACATTATGACCACTGACAGGGGAAGTGGATTACACTGATAATATACACCAATCAGCCATAACATAATGACCCTTGACAGGTGACGTGAATAACACTGATAAAATACACCAATCAGCCATAACATTCTGACCACTGACAGGTGAAGTGAATAACACTGATAAAATACACCAATCAGCCATAACATTATGACCCTTGACAGGTGACGTGAATAACACTGATAAAATACACCAATCAGCCATAACATTCTGACCCTTGACAGGTGACGTGAATAACACTGATAAAATACACCAATCAGCCATAACATTCTGACCCTTGACAGGTGAAGTGAATAACACTGATAAAATACACCAATCAGCCATAACATTATGACCACTGACAGGGGAAGTGAATTACACTGATAAAATACACCAAACAGCCATAACATTGTGGCCACTGACAGGTGAAGTGAATAACACTGATAATCTCGACATCATGGCACCTGACAAGGGACTGGGTTAGAGTATCCCAAAACAGCAGCTCTTGTGGGGGTGTTCCCGCTCAGCAGTGGTCAGTACCTATCAAAAGTGGTCCAAGGATGGAAAAGCGGTACAATGGGCACATGAGCATAAGAACTGGACCACAGAGCAATGGAAGAAGGTAGCCTGGTCTGATGAATCACGTTTTCTTTCACATCAAGCCGGCAGAGGCAGTGTGATGCTTTGGGCAATGTCCTTCTGGGAAACCTTGGGTCCTGCCATTCATGTGGATGTAACTTTGACACGTACCATCTACCTTAGAATTGTTGCAGACCATGTAAATGTACATATTTCATAGAAAGGTTATTCCCCGACGGCATTGGTCTCTTTCAGTAGGATAATGCTCCCTGCCACAAAACCAAAATGCTTCAGGAATGGGTTGAGGAACACAACAACACGGTGTTGACCTCCAAATCCCCAAGATCTCAATCCAGTCGATCATCAGTGGGGTGTGACACTAGAGGACGGACAAAATTGTTTAACAAAACACTGCTTTCCTGTTTTAGCTGGCTTCACTACCTTGCTCAATACACCCCCTGGTGTTCACATGTACACACAAACCATAAACATACAAATATACAGAAAATGGTTCCAACAGAGATCAACATTCAAAATGTTCAGACATTAGAAAGGCAGGCAATAACGTCTTTACTAACATCAGTGGTAGCAAACCAATTGCAAGGCTACTGATTGTTTTGTGGATCAAGTTCAGGAATTTCAATGGTCAAGCAAAACATATTCAAATTAGCATCACAAACATTTTCCTTTACCATGACCTAGAATGTATTTCCACCAATGGGGCAGCATGTCCTCTATTTAAATAAATTATATACTTGATCGTGGCAATGTAGATTGATGCAAGTATGCCAATACCATTCATACTAAGTGATGTGTGCTATCCACCATCTCGGGGGGGGTAAATAACCCCTTTAAGAACAGCTTTTAGCAGTAGTATATTGGCCATATACCACACCCTTCATTGCTCATTGCATAAATATGCTACATCTTTCAGCCAATCTGTAAAACAAATGGTTACTAGTGTGGTTTCGATCCTCAAAAACAAAATGTTTGTGCCAGGGACTGGTAAAGTATGGCCTTATTGCTCGGGGACCATTTAAAAACAAATGTTGTCTTAAAACAAACATTGTTACCTTTTTATCATTGTCTATCAAGCAATTTCTATTTTTATTTCAGGGCACATTTGGGCTATTGGAAACATTATGTGTTTGAAAATAAGACAATGATAATTTGCCCTCATGTGCTTATACATGTACCCAGTCCGAAACACCAAAGAGCAACTTACAACAGGATACTGATGCACAGCGGCTAGGAATAATCATTGTAGGTCCATACAATTTACATCTGAGGGATTAAGGTCTATGGTAGCTACTGTCCAGCTCTCGGCCGTCTCCTGGTATCAACTCCCTGCTTCTGAGACTGTACTGGGGGGGACAGCAAGCCTCTTGCAAGGGCACGTATGGATGCCATTCATGAGGAGCTGCACTGCACTTCTGTGATGTTTGCCATGTGACCACACTGCTCATAAGTGTCGCAGACTTCCCGGAAGTTTCACTATGTAGCGCCTTTGTGCTTTCAAAACATTGCGTATTAACCATAAACGTCAACCACGGATTTGTAAGCTCCCTAACGTGAGTTGGTGCATGTTTTATTATACTTTTTGTTATTAAAATTCTGAAGGTGTTTCTCTGACGGTGGTAGATCTTACTAACGATGTTTGGGTGAACAGTGTAATATAATTTGTTTGATAACGCGTCGAGCTAGCTGGTCTACAATAACGTTAGCTGTCTGCAAAGCCATTGTTGAACCTAGTTATTTACAGTATTGTAGTAAGTGTACAGCTTTCTTTTTTTACTAATATAAATAGTACTACAATATTATGCATGCTTTCTGAGCAAATAAGCTAATCATTTTGCAGTCACTGGAGAAGGTAAGACGGAGCATGTCTTAGCTGTTATAGTCGCACACTGGGCAGTCTGAGTGCAGACCGTTCAAACAAAGCGGTCACACGGTCACGTGTTTGGGAATACTTTACAGCTGGACAAATTATTACTTAACCCCTCAAATATCGAGTATTATCATATAGAGTTATGGATGACTGACTATAACGAAAAATACTTTGTTTACTATTAGCTGCATTATTTTATTTTTGTTAGCCATAGCCCGACTTGCATTTTGTTGTGACCGTTCTTGTCACTGTTTTTGTATAGCTCTGGATAGGTGACCGTCAGTTGTTTACTGTTTATCATGTAGGGTTAAGATTTTAGTTGCCATATTAGTTCGAGCAAACAACATTATAAATGTGGACAGTGTTACTTGCCATAGAGAAATTAGCTTTGACGGCAACTAAATTCGATACATATTAGCTGATCTGAAGTTGTATAGGTTTAACAGAAAGGTGAATTACATCAAAACTTGTTAGGATTTGGTATAAAGATGTGAATAGTCTTGAACTGTATTGAAAGCATGGAAGGAAAATGTTCAGCTAACCTTTTTGTTGATTAAACACTGTGTTTCAATTCAACCCCATTGTCAAAATGTCTTTGTCCGCTTTCATGTGCTTTATTGATTTCATGTGCAATTGCTACTTGAATTACCCCATAACTAATGTGTGTCTTGGAATGTTTGCCAATTCTTTTAGAAGAGCATTGGTGAGGTCAGACACTGATATTGGATGAGAGGGCCTCGCTCGCAATCTCTGTTCTAGTTCATCCCAAAGGTGTTCGATAGGGTTTAGGTCAGGGCTCTGTGTGGGCCAGACAAGTTCTTCCACACAGAACTCATCCAGCCATGCCTTTATGGACATTGCTTTGTGCACTGGGGCACAGTCATGCTGGAACAGAAAAGGGCCTTCCCCAAACTGTTCCCACAAATTTGGAAGCCTACCAAAAAAAAGAAAAAAGTAGGAAGCATAGAATTTTCCAAAATGTCTTGGTAAGCCGATGCATTAACTTATCCCTTCAGTGGAACTGAGGGGGCTAGGCCCCCCCCCCATAAAATAAAAACCCCATAGCATTATGCCTCCTCCACCAAACTTTACAGTTGGCAGGAAACGGTCTCCTGGCATTCGCCAAACCCAGACTCGTCCATCAGACTCCCAAATAGAGGAGCGTGATTCGTCACTCTACAGAACACATTTCCACTGCTCCAGAGTCCAGTGGCGCCGTGCTTCACACCGCTCCATCCAACGCTTGGCATTGTGCTTGGTGATGGAAGGCTTGCATACAGCTGCTCAACCATGAAAACCCATGACATGAAGCTCTTGGCGTACAGTTTTACTGCAGATGTCAATGCCAGAGGAGGTTTGGAACTCTGCAGTTATTGGGTCAACAGAGTGTTGGTGACTTTTACCCACTATGCACCTCAGCACTCGGTGACCTCACTCTGTAACTTTACCCGGTCAGCCACTTCATGGCTGAGTTGATGTGGTTCCTAAACGCTTCCACTTGGCAATCATTCTGCTTGTAGATTGTGGAATACCTAAGGGGGTAGAAATTTCACAAACTGACCTGTTGGAACTGTGGCATCCTATTACAGTACCACACTCAAATTCAGTAAGCTCTTTAAAACAAACCATTCTTTCACAAATGTTTGTAAAGGCCGACTGCATGGCTTGGTGCTTGGTTTTATGCACCTGTGGCAATGGGACTGAGTGAAACACCTGCCACGTACTCAAGTTATTTCATTTTTGGGGGGATATTTCACAGATTCTAGAGAGCCCGTCTTTGTTGGACAATAACAGATAATGTTTGATAAACACACCAATAGCTGTTTCCGTGTGGGTTTTTTTTTCACTCTTGAACCTCATTCTGAGGCCTTGAGATCTTGCTGCAGAGAAATACTTCTAGGACTTTGTACATAGCGTCTTGATATTCAGCACACCAAGCTTTGGATTTGGTCTGCTGTCACACTCTGGACTGGAGCAAAAACTGGCTAACACAGGGAATTTATGTGAGCACAGACATTTGACCAGCCCCTTATCCATATCTAGACGGCTTTTTATAAAGTACATAATATAGCCTATGCAAAGTGAATTCCAGGAACAATATGTAGGAGCTCTATCAGTAGTGTGACTCGCGCTACCTCGGAAGGTGCTGTCTGGAGCTACCCATATCTGTAAGGCTGCAACAACTTATTGTTAAAAATTAATATAAAAAATAGTTGGCAATTAATGCCATTATTGATTTGTTGGGTCAAATCGAGGCACAATTTGCGGTTACATTTTTAATCAGCAGATTAATTGATTATCAAAAATAGTTTTATAGAAAATAGAAAAAATACATTTTCACTACAAGGTGATCTAGTAAACACAACTTGCCTTTCGGATCCAAATGAGCTGCCTCTTGTGAATGGTGCAATAAGATGATTGTTCTTCATATGCTTATTATATTGGGTGGTTAAAATACTTTTCTTGTTTTTCACAGGAATCTCCTACTTGAGTGACATGTATTTGTTTGAGGTGACCAAATGGATATTCCTTTTCCCCATTGTTATTCCTTGTTTTTGGTGGCCTAGTAAATTGTAATAAAATGTGTTAGTGATTTTTTTTTTTTATTTCTTTCATAACCAAATTAGTTTTAATCTAATCAGATTTTCTTTTTTTATTGAGCAACATTAAGTTTGAAGTTAGTTCATAATGTTTTCAATAAAACAACTAGGCCCATATCTTAATTTTTTTAAATTACATTTGTCCAAATGTTCTACTGTTTTAGTGCATATTTCATTCTCCCGTGACAGATTGTCCTGTGAACCCCCCCACTGTGTGAGCCATGGCTGGCCGGGGCCGTGGACGCGGCAGGGGGTACTTGAGCTTCAGTATAGAGGCAGTCGGGATTGGGAAAGGGGAGATCCTGCCCCCCTCCATTCTCCAGCCTACACCTGCTTTTCCTGTGAGTATAGGGTAGCTGAGTGATTCTACTCAAAGGTCAATGTGCGCTTCAATATAAAATGTATACGATGTTGAAGTTCCAAATTATTAGCTTCCTTATTACCTTTATATTCTATAAGACTTGTTTTCTTAGTGTATGACACATGGACCGCACAGAATCGATTGGGGCGTGCATGAATTCTGGCTTTAGAGAATAGGTGAACTGGTGGAAGGCATTTCAGTTAATAATGTTTAATGCTTTTGTTTCACCTCACAAGTGTTACTTATTTTAAGGAAGCAATACAGACCATATACAATTGAGCCTGGATCGTAAATCCAATTGAGATGCTTTGGGGTGATTTGAATGCATGCAAGAAACCCCTCAAATACCACACAGCTGGGAAAAAAAGTGGGAAAAACGTTCTCACAGTCGATGTCAAAAACGGGTAGACAGATTTAGGAAACGTCTTATTGAGGTTATTTCAGCCAAAGGGGGCAATACCAGCTATTAGGGAATAGGGTATCTTAACCTTTTCCTCAGTAGGAAATAGTATCTTTGTAAATAATTTGCTAAATAAATTATATCATGGTTAAAATGTCCTTTTTTTAGGTTCAATAGATATTGTTTGAAAGAAGGTAAAATATTGATATTACCATATTTCTTAAAAAAAGTTAAAATTAGGACAACCCATGAAATATTTTCACATGATTTTCTAGTGTTTATACAAACATTAAGCACTTAACATGCATTTCTCTTTTTATTGTTGTTTTTGGATTAGCTTAATTTGTGACATTTTGTGCACATGTAGCCTATGGAACACAAGCCGGTCCCCTTGGTTATAGGAGAGGAAGCAGAGTACATGTTGGCACTGAAGCAGGAGTTCAGGGGAGCTATGAAGACCCTACCATTCTATGTCCGTCCAGCTGTCCCTAAAAAAGGTAGCTATGTCTGGAATGTGTTTGTGTTCCAAATGCAGCGCAGCACAAAATGTTGTTATTGTATTAAATTATAGAAGTTTATAGGTAATACAAGGCATGGAATACATTTGGTAACTGCCAACAGGAGGCAGACTTCTTAATACTCAGAAGCTTTTTTTTTTAATGTTTTGGTTGTATGAAGTTTGAAAAACATTTATGCAAACCCTTGTCTGACTTTCAGATGTGGAGCGGTATTCTGATAAATACCAGAACAGTGAGCCGTCAGACAACACGATAGAGTGGAATCCCGGTGAGTTAGCTGTGTCATGCTACCCTGTTTTACAGAAACAAAAACCCCCACACTCAGAGTAATGACAACCGAAACAATGTAACCCTTAGAACAGGGTTAAAGTGCATGGCGTGGTCTGACGACGGGTGGGGGGGTCACAGCCAACATGGAGTGTGAACGGTTCTGACTGAATGTCTGTGGCACCAGCAGGCCAAATAGAAGAACATCTGTCACTCAAAATGAGCTCTGATTGGGTTAACTGAGACTTTGGTCATATTATTACGTTGTGTACAGATGTGAACAGCGGATGTGAACCAATGCTACAATCACTTTGTTACTGTGGGATACTATAGAGTCGATAGGATTCTGATGCATTTTGTTAGATTTGTTTCATTTACGTCATCAGACTGGAAAAGGCTACCCAAAGAGCTGCGGATCCGAACTAGGAAGCTCTTGAATGCGAGTAAGTGGATAATAGTGTTATGCCTCTTACAATTCTGACTAGATGTATTTGTGGGCAATACACTACAAAAGCCCAGGTCTTATGATATAGGACATATCTTATTAACATCTTACTTTACCTATCTGTTTTTTACATTGCTTTTTTGACACTTCATGATCAGTGTAAAGATTGTCTTAGGATAATGTAATATACAAATAATGTATGAACACAGCATCTTATTTCAGCACATTTACACACCAAATTTTCCATTTGGAACCGAACCTGCTTATTATGATTTATGCTTATTTTTTTATTTTGTCAAATGTTGAAAAGTTTTCATGTGGCATGTGCTTGTCATTGCATGAAAGAAAGCTCACCTTTTTACATTATCCACTTTTTCTTTTACCAAATTTGATGAGGGCACAGAGAAATGAGGCAAGAGTTCATAAAAAACGTTTTGCTCATGACATAAAGACACAAATGTGCCTCCGTAGTAAACTTTCTCTGTACCTTCCTACCTGCACTTTAGAAGTTGTCGGAATGTCATAATTAAAAAAATAAACTTGCTGTCTTCACAAAATGCTGTTCAATTGCTGCGTTCATAATTTAATAATAAATCAGGACAACACATTGGATTACAATGGATAGAATTAATCTTTAGGGCATTGGTGGAGATACATTGGATGTGTTCTTTAAATATGAATTTGGGAATTTTTGGCCACTAGTTATAAACATGGCGCTGTTGAGCTCCAACAGGCCTCTAATGGCAGATCCATAGCCAAAGCTGACGCAGAAAACACAGCGTAGTGCAAGATTTCTCCGTCATTTGCGTGCCCCCTCACAGATTCCAGCCTCTCAAAAGTTATGCAACCCAAACTGATAAGAAGGCGGCATACGACACCATGCTTGTGTGGCTGGGGCAATGTTGAGGAGATCTTGTTGTATTTTCCACCAATGCATTGGCAGTGAAGAATGTTATCGCTCATTATGCTAGATAAATCGCTGATAAATACTGAGGTGTGGATAGTGGAGGTAAGACTTGAGATTTAACCCTTAGGGTATCACTGAATCACCAATTGACAAATTATATATTTTTCTTTGAAACCAACATCAGAATGGGTACCTTAACGTCTTTACTGTGGAAACACTTCAAGCCAGTCTGAGAAGCTATTTAAATGCATTAGAGCACTGGCAACAGAAAAAAACGAAAATACATGTAGATACATAAACTGACATTGTTTTTACTGCGGTGGCAAACCCTTTCTGTACACTAAAACACCATGTTATGACTTAACTGCTGCATATATAGACACATCCGCCTACTCTGGATTAGGCAGATTCCATCAAGGGCCAAAGGAGGACTCCAGGAAATGAAATGAAAAGTGATTTAATAGACATACTGATTAGTCTTATTCATACAATTATTTTCTTACCATTCTCAATCTTATTTTTAAATTCTGTTGCATGTGAACGATGCATGTCTTTCTTAGTAGATTTCTCTTGTATGCTTCCACCCTGTTTTTGGATGGGCTGTGTGTCTAACTGCTATTCCCTTTCTAGAGAAATGCATCAAGGTGTCCTGCTTTGAACAGGAAGATTAATTCACTCTGGCTACTGACAACAATATTGCCTAATACATAAACATCAGCCCTTTTCTTTCTGAGACTAAATATAGATTTTAGATGAATAGCTTTTAAATGAAAGGAGAGAAGGGGAGTTTAGTTTTCCCTAATGTTGGGATTTTGTCCTTTGTTCTGCTGTTCCAGGCACCTGTCTTCGTGTGGAGACCAAACCCATCAAAAAGACCAGGGTGGACACAGAGATCATCCATAAACTAGAGGTAAGTATAGGAGAATATATTATACATAGACTAGAGGTAGGAATAGGAGAATATATTTTACATAGACTAGAGGTAGGAATAGGAGAATATATTATACATAGACTAGAGGTAGGAATAGGAGAATATATTATACATAGACTAGAGGTACGAATAGGAGAATATATTATACATAGACTAGAGGTAAGAACAGGAGAATATATTATACATAGACTAGAGGTAAGAACAGGAGAATATATTATACCTAGACTAGAGGTAAGAACAGGAGAATATATTATACATAGACTAGAGGTAAGCATAGGAGAATATATTATACATAGACTAGAGGTACGAATAGGAGAGTATATTATACATAGACTAGAGGTAAGAATATGCGAATATATTATACATAGACTAGAGGTAAGAACAGGAGAATATATTATACATAGACTAGAGGTAAGAATAGTCCTCTCAGAGAATATATTATACATAGAGTAGAGTTGAGAATAGTCCACTCAGGGAATATATCATACACAGACTAGAGGTAAGAATAGTCCACCCAGGATATTATACACCGACTTTGTATTCTTCAACATTGACTATTACCAACTTCACTAAGACTCTGTAGTAACAAAAAACATGTCAAACTAACTTATTATTTTGTCATCTTTCAGACATTGGAGAAGAGAGAGGAGGAAGTGACCTCAGATGAAGAGGAAGGGGAGAAGAAAAAGCCAGAGGAAGAGGAGCAAGATGGGGAGGAGGAGTATGATGAAGAAGAGTTTGAAGAGGTAAACATCTCTAACCAATGTAAAAACGGCTACCCAGGTGATGTGTGATAGTAACTTTTAATTGGGGATGTCACCTGACTCAGATTTAGTGGTGTAACCAGTAACAATGCTTTAATGGGTGACATGTAAGGGTCAGGGTTTAAGCCCAGTTTACCGGAGAGAGAGGGACGGAAGCAAAACTGTCCCTAAATCCCCGGCTGTGTTTGCTTGGCATTTGAATATACTTTCCCCCATTATGTGTTTCCACAGGAGACTGACTATATCATGTCATACTTTGACAATGGAGAGGAGTTCGGAGGGGACAGTGATGATGACATGGATGAGGCCATTTACTGATATATTTACAGATAATTCAGTATGAATAGGACTCAATAGTACTGGGATATCATTTTGGTTTGAAAGTATCTTCACTCAATATTATTCTTTTAAATAACCTTGAATCCACTCAGTTCCTGGTTCAGAATAATCTTAACTAAAGAAGCAGATTTAAAAGTCCAAACCTGCAATCATTTTAAATGCTCTTAAGTGTGTTGTGTTATAGGCAAAGAATTATTCCATTCTTCTGAAGCCAATATATAGTCTTTAAAAAGAAACCATACCTTATCTTCGAGTGCACAATTATTTTTTTTACGTTTTTTATCAACTTTTAGAAATGTTAAAGAATATTGAAATAATAGATTTCCATATTTTAATGTTATTCTACTGTTTTATTTGTAAAATGTGAAAGTAGTTTTAAAGTTATTTGTGCATAGTTTTAAAGTTCTGCGTTTTTGTAAAATGTTTATATCTTTGTTAAATACTTATGTTTTCTGTTTGTTAAAAAAAAAGATTTTACTTGTTATTCTAAAAGAATAAATGGCAGCTTTTTTATAATGCATTCCTTTTATGTAAACCATTTTCTACCAGATGTTGTCATAGTTTAGTTGGTACCTGATGATTATTTCACATCAATAATTGCTGTGGTGCAGAAGATTGAAGGTGGATGTTCAATGTTATCAACCATACGGTGACCCATGCCGGTATGCTCTGCCAATGTTATCAACCATACGGTGACCCATGCCGGTATGCTCTGCCAATGATATCAACCATACGGTGACCCATGCCGGTATGCTCTGCCAATGTTATCAACCATACGGTGACCCATGCCGGTATGCTCTGCCAATGTTATCAACCATACGGTGACCCATGCCGGTATGCTCTGCCAATGTTATCAACCATACGGTGA
>JACXGK010012358.1:0-14456 GCA_016801125.1 Novumbra hubbsi | reverse complement strand
GGGTAGTGTGGGAGAACCAGTAGGGTTAGGGTAGTGTGGGTTGGTTAGGGTAGTGTGGGTTGTTTAGCGTAAGGGTAGTGTGGGAGAACCAGTAGGGTTAGGGTAGTGTGGGAAAACCAGTAGGGTTAGGGTAGTGTGGGAGAACCAGTAGGGTAAGGGTTAGGGTAGTGTCGGAGAACCAGTAGGGTTAGGGTAGTGTGGGAGAACCAGTAGGGTTAGGGTAGTGTGGGTGAACCAGTAGGGTTAGGGTTAGGGTAGTGTGGGAGAACCGTTACGGTAGTGTGGGAGAACCAGTAGGGTTAGGGTAGTGTGGGTTGGTTAGGGTAGTGTGGGTTGTTTAGCGTAAGGGTAGTGTGGGAGAACCAGTAGGGTTAGGGTAGTGTGGGAGAACCAGTAGGGTTAGGGTAGTGTGGGAGAACCAGTAGGGTTAGGGTTAGGGTAGTGTGGGAGAACCAGTAGGGTTAGGGTAGTGTGGGAGAACCAGTAGGGTTAGGGTAGTGTGGGAGAACCAGTAGGGTTAGGGTAGTGTGGGAGAACCGTTACGGTAGTGTGGGAGAACCAGTAGGGTTAGGGTAGTGTGGGAGAACCAGTAGGGTTAGGGTAGTGTGGGAGAACCAGTAGGGTTAGGGTTAAGGTTATGGTTAGGGTTAGGGTAGTGTGGGAGAACCAGTAGGAGGTACTTCCCTCTTCTCTAAATATTAATCCCAATCCCAAGGGCAGTGAATGGAACACTGCTCTATGTGGGGCGTTATCTTTGTATTGGTCGGTATACAGGTATCCTTACTTTGTTGTCAATGTTAAGAAAACCAAAAACCTTTGATTACTGTCATACATTGTCCATGTATGTTCTTAGTAGGTGTGTTAACCAGTATATTTTTGTGATGTCCATGTCCATGTGATGCCCATTGGCCAGCCCTTAGCCGTGGTATATCAGCCATATATCTCGGCCCCCAGAGGTGCCCCTTAAAAATGTGTTCTAAATGGAATTGGAACAGTTATGTGAAATGTTCTTACACCATTGGAATAAGATTTCTTGTCTTTCTTTGAGTCAATGGGAGAAGAAACTGCAAGTAAAAGACAAGAGCTAAAAAGATCTGTCATGACAACCGCTGATACTGTACTGTTTGTAAAGTTGGCAACTGTTGCTAGCTTATTTGTATTGTCTTCACAGCACTGACTTGCGAATAACTAATTCATTGAGTTGAGTGTACTTTCTTGTTCTGAGAGGTGTGCTTCACCAAACTTTTTTAAATGTATGCATTACTGTAAGTCACTGGATAAGAGTGTAAATGATTAAACTGTAAACTGTCACTGAATATTCCACGGCACTTATTGTAAAGTAGGTGGTTAAGCCCTCATTTGACCTGCATGCCAACATGGCTACCTATTCATCCCCATTCCAACCTTCTCCTCCCCCTGTAACGACTACTAACTGAACCACTGATGCGTGGGGTTCTTGTGCCAACAGGTAATGGACAACACAGAGATTCATGTGGTGCCCAACACCCTGATGCTCGTCAGTCTGGCCTCTTTGGGCATCAACTACTTTGCTGGCCGCATCTGCCAG
Organism: Novumbra hubbsi; assembly: GCA_016801125.1. Classification (NCBI taxonomy): domain Eukaryota; kingdom Metazoa; phylum Chordata; class Actinopteri; order Esociformes; family Umbridae; genus Novumbra; species Novumbra hubbsi. Next base: position 12,889 of record JACXGK010012358.1, on the reverse strand, counting down.
GACGCCATGGATGCTGTCCGCTTCCCCCGCTGGAAAGCCTTTATGAAGCCCTACTGGGGTGTTTCCCTGTTCTTTACCCTCCTCATGCTGATCACCGTAATCATTAGTTATGCCATGAAGGGCAACCTGGAATCCTCCCTGAAGATCGGCCTGAAGAATGGCATCCGCTTCTACAAGGACACAGATACCCCTGGCCGCTGCTTTCAAAAACAGACCATTGACCGTCTGCAAATGGAGTTTAAATGCTGTGGAAATACTGACTACAAGGACTGGTTTGAGGTGCAGTGGATCAGCAACCGTTACCTGGACTTCAACTCTAAGGAAGTGAAGGAGTGAGTACGTTTCAGCAGTCTCCGAGGACTGGGATCCCATGTCTGATTAGAATCAAAATACGTCCTGAATTTAATTCTATTCTCCATCAAACTCACTCCTGCCTCTCTCCTGTCTTTAGCCGCGTTAAGAGCAACGTGGACGGGCGTTACCTGTTTGACGGGGTCCCTTTCAGCTGCTGCAACCCCAGCTCCCCCAGGCCATGCATCCAGGACCGCCTCACCAACAACTCCGCCCACTACAACTACGAGCACCAGACTGAGGAGCTCAACATCTACATCCGCGGCTGCAGGGAGGCCCTGGTGAACTACTACATGGGCCTGATGAACTCTATTGGTGCTGGCGTGTTGTCCGTCTTCCTGGTTCAGGTACTGTGCAGACATATCAACCCACACACCTAAAGATTACACTCATAGCAAAGCAAGGCACACAACCTTCTGTAAAGGCATGACCTTTCTCTATTCTTTCACCGCTCCTGCCTACAGTTGTCTGTGCTCGTTAGCCTCCGGTACCTTCAGACGGCCATGGAGCTGGTGGCAGGGCAGGAAAACACGGAGGTTGCGACGGAGGGGTACCTGCTGGAGAAAAGCGTGAAGGAGACCATCATGGAGTATGTTAATCCGGTACTGGCTTTTCTACAGCTGAACCAAGTGGGCAGCGAGGGTGGCAGCGCTGAAGCTGGGCCGACCCCTGCCAGATAATGAAGCGTAGTCATCCTTAGGTTCAGAGCCTGACACGTTAAAGGGCGACACATGATCTAAACACACACAGATTGATTGCTTTTGTATGTCTTGGACATATTTTTGTCTTTTTCCTCCAAATGGGAGACATGAATGCTGTGATCTATTTCAGTCACTTCAGGGCAAAATCAATCTGGGGGTTTGGTTCCCATGGCCTAATTAACACATACTCTCTCACCCCATCCTCCCTCTAGAAGTAATTAAGCTGTTTAATCAATTACAGTACATGTACTCTCTAAAGGAGAAATAAAGTTCACTATTCACCCTGAAGTCAAATTTGGTTATGGGTCATTTATGGATATTTACATTTAGACAGATACAAATTAACTAACTACATCATGTAATTGAAATATTTAATATGTTCAATCTCCCCTCCATTGTTTTATTCTGCAACAGTATGGACCCTGCCATAATATCTCAAATGTTTCTATTTATTTATGTTTATAATTGTTTCTCTTCTAAGCTCAGGTCCTACAATAGAATGTATCATTAGCCTGCTCTGTATAAGTTATAATGACAAAATAAGAATATGGAGTTTAAGCAGATCAACATTATTGAAGTAACACATGGATTGCATGACAAAAAAAGTGTAAACTAGAATGTCTTATTGTTTTGGACCAAATGTGTGCTTCCAATAAAATCACTATGTTCTTCCACAAAATACAATTGATTATATTTTTTTTTTTACCATTTACGGAAGAACATATTGTACATAACGGAAGTAATTTGGATATATGCTCTGTGCATCACTATATTTTAGTGAAAAACACATTTTCATATTATACAATTTGCGTTGCTGGCTAAAGGAAAATGATATGAAGTTATCCTGAACTCAGAAGAGAACTTGTTATAAAACATCCTCTCAGGTCTTAAGGATGGCCGACCAATATTTCTCCAATTACACTAAAACAATGTTGCAAAATACCAAAAGCAATAAAAAGCTAAATGTATAAAAGACCAACAGAAATGTACCCCATAGTTCCTACATAAACCACTCCTCCTATATACACCATACTTCCATATACACCACTCCTTATGTATACACCATAACTCTTCCATACACCACGCCACGTGTATACACCATACTTCCTACAAATCACTCCTCATGTATACCCCATAGCTCCTACATACACCCCTCATGTATACACCAAACGTCCTACACAACACTACTCATGTATACACAATACCTCGTCAAACACCACTCCTCATGTACTCACCATACCACCTACACACATCACTCCTCATGCATACACCATACCTCTATATACACCACTCCTCATGAATACACCAAACCTCTTACATACACCACTCCTTGTGTATACACCATACCTCCTGCATAACACTCCTTGTCTTTACATCATACCTCCACATACACCACAACTCATGAATACACCACTCCTCATGTAAACACCATACCTCTTACAAACACAACTCCTCATGTAAACACCATACCTCTTACATACACGACTCCTCATGTAAACACCATACCTCTTACATACACAAACTCCTTGTATATACACCATAACTCTTCCATACACCACTCCACAAGTATGCTCCATACCTATTACACACACCACTCCTCCTCTATACACTAAACCTTCTACAAATCACTCCTCATGTATACACCACTCCACATGTTTACACCATACCTCCTACAAATCACTCCTCATGTATACCCCATAGCTCTTACATACACCCCTCCTCGTGTATTCACCAAACCTCCTACGTACACCAATCCTCGTGTATACACAGTATGTCCTAGAGCCCCCACTCCTCTCATCCTCTAAGGATCAGTCAAGTGGAGGAATAGGATTAGGAAGACAATGCTTAATGTCAGTAATGCAATGAAAGCTGTGAGTAGGCTGATGTCTATGTCCTCTGTCCTGACACTTTTCACAACTCTGCTAATCCCAGGGATAATACTCCAAGTGCTCCCCCAGCAGTCATTCTACATGATGGCTATGAAGGGATACATCATGGACTCGTATACCTGCTTTCTTAATGGCAGACCAATTCTAATCTTTTGCCAAAACTACTCGCATTTAAACTTTGATATTTTAGGACTAACTAAGATGTGATAGTGATTCTACTTTTAGATTATGCACATATAAACAACATATTACACATCCAGACACATCCAGACAAAGGTTTTCAAAAGTTTGTTTTTTGCAGAAGTCCCAGACTGAATGGTTAAGGAGTTCACTACTAATTACTGATTGTGTTAGCTGATATAATCTTTCACCATTGTCAAATAACTTTAGCTAGATTTCCTCATGATTTTCATTATATAATACACTAGTTTGTCTAGTCAAACAATCTATTATGCTTTTGGAACCATCTCAAAGTACTCTTATTAGAGTACTCTGGAAGTGACTTTGGTGTTGAGTTTCCTGACTCCATCCCAGAACGTTTTAGGTTGGATTCAATTCTTAATTGTCCATTTGTTTCCATTCAGTTGGGAAGCTTTTTTGCAGTACAGTTTCTTAAATCCATATTGGAGTGTCAGTACACTTTGTGACTGCCTTTTTTCCTGAAATATATGGCTTCTTTGGAGGCCATCGTTCTTCTTAGAGGGAGGCCCATTCATCTTGGAATGGATGCTTCTCCTCTCGATAATTTTGCAGAGCTATACGTTGATAGCTACAAAATGGTTGTGTCAGTGAACAAGGCATGCAGCCTAAAAAGTATATAATTTTCCTATAGATTATTATAGGATAATGTATAGGCTTCATGACACTTAACCCTTAAGACCAGACACTAAAGGTGAATATGGTAATTTTTTAACTAATAGATATCACCATGAAACATTCCAAGTTGATTGCTTACATTAGGACAATACATTTCTACATTAGTTTTCTATATATTTTATTGAAATATGCTAAAAATTTGCAATTGAGGTGTCATTTTATTAAATATGTATACATTTCCAGAACAGAAATCTGAACATTGGATAAAGCTAGGTTCAAAATTCTTTTGTCATTTTGTTTACATTTTAGAGTCAAAGGTTTTTACAGAGGATATTTTTGATATCCGTTTTTATCACTCCAAAAATCAGAAAATACTGAACAGCCACAAAAAAAGGCATTGTCATAAAAAAAGGCATAGGCTGTCACGTCGCCTCCTGGTGGTGGACCTACCTCCGGGCGCGTACCTCCCCGGCGTTCGACGTCGCCGGCCTTTTAGCGCCATCGTGTATGTTTGTCCTGTTTCCCATGTCCTGTGAAGGCACCCTTCCCTGATTTCCGTCAGCTGTGCCTCGTTAGTTGGCTATTTAAACCCCTGTGTGTCTTGTCTCCGTGTGTGTTATTGTCACTGTTCAGTGTCGCCGTACGTACGGTTCTGCCGTTATTTCTCCGTGCCTATGAGCACGTTTGCTCATTTTCCAGCCGTTCAAGGCTTTGTTGCGGTTCTTAATAAACTACCGACCTCTTGTACTCACCTGCGCCTTGATCCGGTTAATTTGTTCATACCAGACATCACATAGGCATAAAACTCATAAAATAAATCTGGCTATCAATGATATGTGAACAAACCCCTCGGTAAATACATTCAGAATATAGGTAGGAATACAGCTGGAACGTTTGATGTATGTAAGTGCTACTGAAGTGGAGATTTCTGGCTCAGAGTATGAGTAAAAACTCATTTTGAGAAAACTGACTTAAATTTCCATACATTTGTATTGGAAACCATTATTTACAGACACAAACTCTTATCAAATCCTTAGCAACAGCAATAGAGAACATCTCAAACATATTTAAACTGATAACTGAATAACAGCATGGCCTTCAACTGAACAGAACCATAGTATCATTGCAATAATCTAGTCTGGAAGTAACAAAAGCATGGATTTGTTTTCCAGCATCAGTTTTTAATAAAACATTTCGTATTTTAGCAATGTTCCGAAGATGAGGTGTCACGGTTCCACCCTGACCTGCCTCTGTTTGCTGGTCCTGCCACCCCCTCTAGTGGCCTATGGCCGCAGTACACACCTCTGTCACCAAGCACCACAGTCATCAAGCACACTGCCAACTGCGCACACCTGCCCCTTATCATCTATCAGCACCCCTATTTAAGTACCCAGTCCTCACTACACAGTGGCCAGTTCAAACAAAGTGTTATGCAAGATCACTGCTACGTATCTAGTTTTCTGGCTCCTGCGTATATCACAGTATTTGGCTTTCCAGACGTTTTCCTTATATCGCAGTGTTTGGCTTCCCAGACAATTTTTCCTATACAACGAAAAGCTCACCACACCTGACCATTTCGTTCCTCATGTTATCCGAGCCCCAACGCTCTACACAGCTCGTTCCCACTGAGCTCACTTACACCTGCTCGCTGTTTCTGAACTCATTCACCAAGTCGCGCATTTGGATCCCAACCATCGCTCAACTGGTATCCTTACATGTGTTCATCGAAAGAGAGGTCAGGGTCGGGGTTTTGGGATGACTATACAACCGTCCAGGTTCATTGTGAGATCTCCCAACAGAGCTCTTTGTTTCTTAGGTCCTAAAATTAACATTTCTGTTTTTTCCAAGTTCAAAAGCAAAAAGTTATCGGTCATCCATTTCCTAATATCTGAGACACATGCTTCCAAAGTAGCTATTTTGGGGGCTTCTCTATGCTTCATCAAGAGATATAGCTGTGTGTCATCAGCATTGCAGTGAAAATTGACATTGTGGTTCCTGATGACATCACCCAAAGGCAGCATATATAGGGAAAACAGTAATGGCCCCAAAACTGAGCCTTGAGGAACACCAAAACATATCTTTGCTTTGACAGAGGACATGTCATCTATTGATACAAACTGATATCTTTCAGATAAATAAGAATTAAACCAGGCTAAAACTTTTCAGCGTAGCCCAACATGGGTTTCCAATCTCTCCAAAAGAAGTGGAGCCTTAGGTAATATAGCCTGCGGGGGAAATGAAACACAACAATGCCACCCTTCATAGTTTCTGATGTTATCCATAGCATCACAAAAGCCAAAGAGAGATGAATTTCTTGTTTCCCCACAGCTTTACATTTTATTGATCTCTCTGTTTTCAACCCTGGTTCTGGTACAGAACCCATGATTCTGCGGATCGGTGTACATTTTAATCACTGTCTCAGTGCAATTATTACAAATGAACCCACTAACCAATCCATTTAAACGCACTACATATCAGCAGCTGCTGTGTGGCGCCCTGGTCACCCTTGCTATCGAACTCCTGTTTTCCGAATGACTATTTACTTATTGATGGAATTTGTATAGTAGTTTCATAATGTGCTTTATTAGTTGGTCGTCCCGTGTGTATTCTTGCAAATGACAATTGTTGTTGTCTTTTCTGGGAAGGTTTTATCCACACTTCTTTCTGCCTTTTTAGATTTAAAGGTCCCGCAGAAAGCTAAACCAGGAAGTGTCAGTGCACGTCACGTGATGCATCTGAACGAGTCATGTTGTCAGAAATCAACACCAGCCAATGAGATTTTGTGATTAGGTCTAAACCACCCTTTGTTCTTTTACGATTGGTTGCTGAAAAAAAGGTAATGAACTTAGTCCCTTACAACGTTGAAAAACGGGGCCCAAGAAACAAACAGTGAACCTTGAACCGTATGTTCTCATCCTAGCAAACTGTGAGGAACCTCTGCATTTCCCTCAACCCTGACCTCTATTTTCTATGTTATTGAAAAGTAACTGCTTTTTTTCCATCTTCTGAACAATGTAGAAATATTATTCCATGCTTTTGTATTTTCTAGATTAGAATACTGCAATGCTCTTCACCCTGGTTACCTTGATAAATCAATAAATAAACTTAAATTAGTCCTAAACACTGCTGCTAGAACCTTAATTAACTTGAATTAAAGCTGCAAGCAGCTGTGTGGAGACCAAGTAGAACATGGCTATCGACCCGAGCGGCCGTGGCGATTGATCCGATCGTGTGAAGATTGCGGCTGTTAACAATGATAGGACTTGTTATGTCAGTATACAAATGTTTTGATGAAATTGAGAAATAAGATGTCCTTCAGGAGTTATAAGTATTTAAAGTGAAGTGGCTCTGCTCCTCATTGCAACCATGGTAAAAGGTTTTTAAAAAAATATGCAAAAAGCTGAAATTGTAGAAATCGGAAAATCAAAACGCTCAAAAGCAAACATGTTCAGCACATCATACGGTACCACATTCACGTCTCCACGCTAATCACAGCAAAAGTTATGTGTTGGCCAAGAAAGGCCAAGAGTTTTAGAGGTTGTTAATGGCCTAAATGACAGAATACAGACCGAGTTTGATGGCTTCCTCTGTTCCTCGTTGCAACCATGCAAACCAAGTCTGGTGAAAATGGGACTAAAGGTTGGTATGATATGCCCTCACATCTTGTTTGGCGCCCATGTTTCACGTCCTGTTTGGCGCCCTTGGCGCTGGATTTGACTGGCTGTCTGGCAAACTTTTTTGATAATAAAAAATCCTTCTGATAACTTTTGTGAGGATTTGTATAAAGATGAACTGTGCCAATTTTGGGGAATTTTGTGACCTGTGAAACTTTTTTAAGCTTTTTGAGAAAATCCAAGATGGTGGAAAATCTCTATAATCGCAAATAGACGCCATTAGGTGCGTTGAACTCAGCATGACCTAAGGAATCAAGGGATACCTCATTTTCAAAAATCATACGGTTTGGTGGCGCTAGAGTGGGTGAGGCGCAGACATAAAACTTGGTGAAAAGAAAAAGGAGATGGGCCCCAACAAGACTGATTTATTTTTGGGTTGCCAAAAATAGACTCCAATGGCAGAAGAAAATGTACCAACACAATATGTGCTTTGCAGCCTTGCTGCTTGGGCCCCTGATGAAAACATTTTGTACACATTACTCCAGTTAAAGCCTCTCTACAACTTGCTGCCTATAAAGCAGGGGTGCCCAAACTTTTTTATATGAAGTGACAAAAACTTTACGGCCTAAACTAGGGCCAAAAGTAACGTTGCATTATACCGAACTGTATTATAATATATGGTGTGATGGGCCCAAGTTTGGCCCGTGGACCATAGTTTGGGCACCCCTGCTGTAAAGAATAGTGCTGATTTTAAGGTTTTATTGTTAATCTACACCGATCAGCCATAATATTATGACCTCTGACAGGTAAGTGTTTTTGAATAACACTGATTATCTAGTCATCATTGCAGCTCTAGTTTTATCTAGTTTTACGCCTTTGGGAAATCGCAGCCTCTCCTTCCTAAGTTCTGAATACTGTGGCATTTCGGCTTCCGTACTACAGACTGCTCAGTTGATAGCTAGCTTGCTAACCTACTTTTTCAGTCATTGTTGTTAAATAGCTGCAACGGTAAATATAATCAGCGTGAGTCACCTCCTTTTCGGATGAAACATAATAAAATGCTTCTGAACGTGCGTACAGCTACAAACAGTACGTGTGCTTTCAAATGAAGATTAACCGATAGTCAGTAGGAAACCAGTCTGGTTAGCTCTGACAAGGATAATAATCTAGCATTCTAGCTAACTAGGCTTGGGCTGTAAAGTAATCGAGCCTTTACATAGCTTCGTTGTATTACTAAAGATGAGTTAACTATTGGTGTAATTATCTATGACAATTGAGCTACAATTAAGTAGATATTAAACTACATGTTAGCAATATCTATTATTTTTAACGTCAGCTTGTAAGGAAGAGAGGCCACTTGCTACTATGTAGCCATTTTAACGCTGTCTGGCCAGTTCGGCGCAACATTGTAACCAGGTCAGTGTTAGAGATTAGCGGCAGCACTTTGTCATAGAAGGAAATTACAGTATACCATCTATCTACAGAATTAGGACAAATGATTGATTATGACAGTGCTACTAGCTATGGTCATTAGCTGCTGCTAGTATTTCCCCTTTTAGTACAAGTATTGCCTTCATTTGTGATTTCTGACTTGGACGATTTTTATTGATCGCATCGAATTTAAAATCATTTTTACAGTATAAGACTGAAGATTATGCAGAACAGCAGGATGCCCGTGGTATTTATTGGAGACATTACATTGTTTAGGAAACAAAACAACGAAACCATGTTTAGAAAGCATAAAAAAACTCCCAAAACTATTTTTACATAATGCTCAACTTTTTTTTTAAACGAAATATTGCGCACATCTGATATTATAGAAAAGAAGTACGAAAATATTTAAATCGGTATAGTTAATTTAGAGTAACGACTTTTAGTCTACATTTGACATGTCTGGGAACGGCTCGGATAGTAGTAGCAGCGAGGACGCCGATGCGGGGATCCGGAAGAAAGCCTGCACTGTCAAACATGAGATCACCAATGGTAAGTAACCATCAACATAAACTATAGAGATTCGCAATTGATTATTCGAATCTGGCAAATTGCAGACGCTATAGGTCTACCTAACTTTGGTAAAAAAACAAAACAAATTGGAGTGAATTTTTATAATGTCAGAAATGTTGTGTAAATCAGTAACTACTTTTTACCACAATTCCATGACTTGTGTCTGACTTGGATTGGCAACCACACAATAAAAGCAAAAACAGTTGTATTTTATGTTTAAGCTATGTTCAGTTGTCTTTGGTTCAGGTGATGATGTATGTGCTATATTTTCCATATATTCTGTGAGTTTTGTGGATATATCAGGGAACCCTGATGTAGGAATCATAGCCTTGGATCAATGCAGTTAGAAAAACAATGATGTGTTTCTTGTTCTGAATAAGTGTGTGTGTGTGTGTGTGTGTGTTTGTATGCATTATTAGGTGTGTTTGGTTTGTGCACTTACACTGTTCTCTCCACCCCTGTCAGCAAACCTCACGGGCCATTCTGAGAGAGTTGGCATGGAGAACTTTGAACTTCTCAAAGTCTTGGGCACAGGAGGTGAGACTCTGGGTTGATCTTAGGTCCATAGGACAGGTTCATTGAGTGATGCCTCAAGAAAACTTTTCACTGTGTTTTAAACATTAGTTATCAAAACAAAAGCAAAACATTTGCAGAGAGCTATGCAATGTGTGCCACCAGCTGACAAACTACATTTCCTCCCAAGTTATCTTACGCACACGTACACACACACATACACACCACTCTAAAAAGATAATTACCACAAAAGGGTCTCTTCTGTCTTTGTATTCTTTACACGAGCACGGTAACATGGCTGTGTTGGAACACTAGCCTTAACCCAATTAGAAGAAGTGTAGTAGCCTAGTTTAACCTTTTGTTTGTTGAAAATGATTAATCTGATATGAAAGATATGTTCCTTATGTTTCCCAACTGGTATCAGAAACATGTTAATGTTCAGACAAGGCTAACAACCCCTGCTAATAAAGAGGATGGTAAAGGAACTAGACCTTAGTTATAGACCTTAGATTTGTCTGTCCTGTTTATGTACCATACGTTCAAGCTGCTCCCACAACAGCTCAATAGGGTCACCTGAATACCTCAAACTTAGATTTGTCTGTCCATAACACTTTTTATGTACCATATGTTCAAGCTGCTCCCACAACAGCTTAATAGGGTCACCTAAACACCTCAAACTTAGATTTGTCTGTCCATAACACTTTTTATGTGCCATACGTTCAAGTTGCTTCCACAACAGCTCAATAGGGTCACCTGAACATCTCAAACTTAGATTTGTCTGTCCATAACACCCCCCCCCAATGGATACTACACAGGATTGTATCAGATGTTTAGTTTTTTGGCATTTCTCACATGGATTAGCCTTCATTTCTCACAACAAGAATAGACTGAAGAGTTTCAGAAGAAAGTTCTTTGTTTCTGGCCTTTTTGAGTTTGTAATCAAACCCATTATTTCTGATGCTGCAGAAACCCAACTAGTTTAAAGAAGGAAAGTTGCATTGCTTCTTTAATCAGCACAAACGGTTTCAGCTGTGCTAACATAATTGCAAAAGGGTTTTCTAATGATCAATAAGCCTTTTCAATAGCTAACACAATGCTAGTTTCTAGTGGAAATAGGCATTATCAACAAATACAAAGCCTACACTGTATTTCTTATCAATGTTATGCTATTGTATTGTAAAAAAAACTTTTCTTTAGAAAACATGGGCATTTGTTTAAATGACCCCAAGTTTTTGAACGTAATGTGCATTCATGAATATTGAAAAGTCAATGTGGTTGATGTTAAACATATAAAACTCCACTGGCATGTTCAAGATCTAAAGTAGGATCTCTGCTGGTTTTAAGTTATGGTTCATTTTACCAATCACTGCCATCCTAAATTACTTCATTATGCACTACTTCACGTCATTACGCATGTTAGGGTCAGGATAGCTTAGTGGTTAGAACATCTGACAAGTGACTAAAACGTTGTGTATAACAACAGAGTTGTTAAATTTGAACCATTAGGTATTAAAACAGATATTCAAGTTGCTAATGGCTTAACATAAACTCAATCTGATTGATTTGTAGACCGTAGAACATTTTAGGAGAAAATAAGTGCAATTACATTATTCAAAAGTAGATTGATGAAGACTTGATTGGTTTGGTTTGGAGTGTTTCATAAAATGCTTAGACTATGATTGGGCAATTAAAACAATGTAATCAATTATTGATGTATTTTTTGACAGACAATTAAGATTTTATGTCAGTAATGCTAGCTTTGGCTGCCATGTCCATAATGGGCTGTTGAATCCAAAGAATGAAGAACTCTTGACAGAATCCTGATGTGGTATTCAACAATGTTCAATCATTACCACATCTCCCTTTTCTCATTCTGTGTTATTGTCTCAGTTGCATGTCTTAAAATGATTAAATCAATTTATCTACTCACTTTTAAGGATATATTTTTTGTGTATTAGTAATCCAGATATAGCTCATTTGCTACCTCTCACATTACAAATCAAATTGGCTGTATCGAAATCTATTCAAGATTTTAAGATACCATTTAGAAAATATAAATGCGTGAAACTCTGAGAAAATGTGAAAAAAGTTGATGGTGTAGACTTTCTGTAGGCACTGTTGTAGGAAAACAACAAAATAAATGTATTGAAGCATAAAAAAATATGCATCACTATTTCTCAGTTGTGCTTGTCAAATATGTCCCTAATCCCTCCTCCAGAAGACCATTCAATGGGTTAAGTATCTTAAACCAATGAAACTTTTCAGAATATTTAGAATGAACTGTTCCTCGTGTAATATGAATGTGGTGGTTGTGACTAGTGTCACGTGATCCAAAATTGTCTGCTCTGTTCTGTGTTTCTGCCTAGCCTATGGGAAAGTGTTTCTGGTCAGAAAGAACAGTGGTCATGATGAAGGGAAGCTTTATGCCATGAAGGTCAGTCTCCGTCGTCTGGGACATCGATCCAAAGACAATCCAGGCAATTACATTTCATTTGGGAATGAGTGGCTGTTTATAATAATGTCTCAGGTGCTGAAGAAAGCAGCCATCGTTCAGAAGGCTAAAACAGCAGAGCACACACGTACAGAGAGACAGGTGCTGGAGCACATTCGTCAGTCACCCTTCCTGGTCACCCTCCACTACGCCTTCCAGACCCAGACCAAGCTTCATCTCATTCTGGGTGAGCTGAGGTTCCAACCGGCCGGGACGTGGTCATTGCCACTTCTGACTTTGAAGTGCTGAACGTGTGTCTCTGTGTCTGCATGTCCCTGTCCATGTGTTTGTTCCTGTGTGTCTTCATGTCCCTGTCCATGTGTTTGTTCCTGTGTGTCTTCATGTCCCTGTCCATGTGTTTGTTCCTGTGTGTCTTCATGTCCCTGTCCATGTGTTTTGTTCCTGTGTGTCTCTGTGTCTGCATGTCCCTGTCCATGTGTTTGTACCTGTGTGTCTTCATGTCCCTGTCCATGTGTTTGTTCCTGTGTGTCTTCATGTCCCTGTCCATGT
>JACXGK010012357.1:0-14551 GCA_016801125.1 Novumbra hubbsi | reverse complement strand
TACTCAGAAGAGAGTCCCTACCCAGCAGATAGTCCCTACTCAGAAGAGAGTCCCTACCCAGCAGATAGTCCCTACTCAGAAGAGAGTCCCTACCCAGCAGATAGTCCCTACTCAGAAGAGAGTCCCTACCCAGCAGATAGTCCCTACTCAGAAGAGAGTCCCTACCCAGCAGATAGTCCCTACTCAGAAGACAGTCCCCTACCCAGCAGATAGTCCCTACTTAAAAGATAGTCCCTACCCAGCAGCTTCACCTCCTTTCCATGTAATCATACAGGCTTATTAATGCTAATACATCTCACAGTGGAAGATATGTATACCCAAACTTTTTGTACCTAAATGCTTATGATGGTCAAGGGGAAAGGTGCTGCGGGTCAGAGGTTAGCTCTTAGAAGTCAAGTGGATTGAGGTCAAGTGTTAAAAGTCACGTGTCTGAGGTGTTAGTGGTCAGAGCTGGATGGGCTTGATTCAGGGGACACCTCTAAACCATCCTCACTAAAGTCCTGTCGGGGTGTGTGTGTGGGTGTGTGTTCTGGAGAGGGTGTGTGTTCTGGAGAGGGTGTGTGTTCCGGAGAGGGTGTGTGTTCCGGGGACTCTGCTCGGTGTTCCCTGATCTCCTGAGGGCTCTTTAGAAACCTGGATGGGAGAGAGACGGACAGTGGCTCAGGGGTCCTGTCAGAATGTGTGTCTGTCTGGCTGTGTGTCTGTCTGTGTGTTACCTGAAAAGTAGTTTCTGCCCAGGTTCCTTCTTGATGATGTTGAGTTTGTAATAGTGCCTGAGAGCACGAGACATCTTCTCATACGTCATGTTGGCTCGGTTCTACCAACACAAACAACTTGTTATCATCAACCCAAACATCATCAGCTTAAGCATTATCATCATCCCAAACATCATCGTCATCTCAAGCATCATTTTCATCCCAAACCTCATCCAAACCATAAACATCCTCGTCATCCCAAACATCATGATCATATACTCCATCATGATAATCATCCCAAACATCATCATCCCAAACATCATCATCCCAATTATCATAAACTTTATCATTATAAACATCATCCCAAGCATCCTTTTCATCTCAATCATCATTATACACAATCATCCCAAACATCCTCATTATAAACCTTATCCTCATCATAAGCATCATCATTCCAAACATCATCATAATCCCAAACTTCAATATAAACATCATCATCCCAAACAATCATCATAAAGATCTCACCCTTTACAACAAAGGTGTAAAACGGGTTCCACTGAGAGCATAGTGTCTGCAGGTTTTAGTTTTTTCCTATAAATTGGTTCCTAGTTCAGACCAAAACAACCTAAGTTCAAAAACAACTAACTCCACAGTTTGATGTAGAACAGACTCAAATCCTTTATGAGGTATAAATTACTCCAACCCTGCGTGAGGTAGAACTGGCTCCAACTCTGTATGAGATGCAAATTACGCCCGACCCTGTATGACCTTTAATAAAGTAGAACTGACTCTGATTTTATTTCATTTTTTTAAATTCTATTTATATTTTTTTCTTTATATTTTGCATAATGCTACTGCGTAGATGCCTCGTGCCATGTCATAAGAATTTCACAGCTCAGAACATCAGTTATTTTGTGCATTTGACAATAAAAATACGTTGACTTTGAGGTAGCCTTTACATAAGTCCATCCCTAACTGGGAGCTAAAGACAGCATCTTGCATACCTTGTGGTTCCCCCAGAGTCGGGCTAGTCCGTTGGGGTCGGCCACCCTGAATACCAGCCTTTCTTGGTCCTCCCAGCGGATGAAGTGCTGGTAGCGCTGGTCTGATAACAACTGGTACACATAGTCCCATAGCAACCTGCAGTCTGCAGAAGGAAAGACAGCATATTGGAGTTTGACTTTGACAGCGGACCAATGAGATGGACTCAAATAAATCAACATGATAGCAAGAAGGCTGGCTATGCTCTGTGACCACTCATTCCTTACTTCTCTTGATGTCTTTACAGTGTCTGTGGGCAGATTTCCTGACACCGGGACCACAGAGCCACAGACGGCCAAAAGCCCCACTTACCCATACTTTGGGGAGACCTTTATCCATGCAGCCTTTTGTTTGTGTTGAAGATATGATTGGATTTATGTGAACAGGCTATAGATGTTTTTATTTTAACCAACATGTTGTTCACATTTTTGTCACAGCATAAGAGCCGACTTGTGACAGCACACTGCCTACGAAAATAAATATTTTGAAATAAGTTCAAAATTAAACATTATTAAGATGGCATATGTTAGGTGAAATACTAAGATGTGGAATTAAAGCAGCTGTTTCATAGCCAATATTTACGTTTTAACTTTGTTTTATTTAATTTTTTGCTAGCACCTGATATTCCTTTAACACAACATATGTTGAATTTAGTTTCTTCCACTTTTGTGATTCAGTATTTATCTTTCTGTTTTTCACTTCCTCGTTGTGTGTGTGTGTGTGGGGGGGGGGTGTGTGTGTGTGTGTGCGTGCGTGCGCATGCGTGTAAATGTGGTTGTTTTACCTGGTATCTTGCCATTCGCCTCTCTAGGTGGGGCTTCTCTCTGAGGCCTCTCTTGATTGGACAGATTGAGAGGTTCCTCCTCTTGGGATTTAGGAGTCAGTGGACACTGTGACACATCTGGGAGTCAGAGGAAGAGAAAGCGAATGATAAAAAGAGAGGCAATGGGAAGGGGGAGGAGTGCAGGAAAGAGAGAAAATGAAAGTAAACAATTGTGGATGTCTTGTTAACACAGTATCAGTTAGAATGAGTCGGTACCTAATGTTGTTAGAGCCACTCAACATGTTTTGCAGTGTGTCTCGCGGTGTCATTGAGAGGGGAGGGGTTAACAGGCCAACTTTTCCAGGTTAACCACACCTACTGGCAAACACACCACTGCCTTCACGGAAGTCACCTCTTACGTGTACGTGTGTATTTAGCCTAGTTAGCCTAGTTAGCCTAGTCACATAGTTGCCTGGCAAGTACACTAGCCAGGTAGATGTTGCAAATGTTCTAAATGTATTAATAGTTGTGCAGAACTACAGAATTTATAATTACAGTTTTACTTGGTGTTGGGATAAAGAAAACATTGTGGTGTTGGGCAAAAAGAAAATGTTGTTGTTGGGCTAGACAGAACCTCTTAATGTTGAGCTAGACAGAACATCCTGGTGTTGAGCAAGACAGAACATCTTGGTGTTGGGCTAAACAGCATATATTGGTGTTGGGCTGGAGAGAAGATCTTGGGCTGGTCGTCTGGATAACCTTGTTCAACCCTCAACTTGTTCATCAACCAAACACATCTTCAACTCACCTGTCTGTGTATTGGATCCATCCGGCTCCAGGGGACTCTGGTTTCCATTGGTTGGGGGGGGCTGGGTGTGCCTAGTGAGGAGGGGCTTGGTAAGATTCATTGTGGTTGGAGTTTGGGGTCCACAGACCACACCTCTTCTCTGCTGCTTGACACACTGTAGGACCTCATACAACACGTCACCTAGCCAGAGAGAGGGAAGTTCAACACACACAACCCCCTCCACACAAATGCACACGATTACAGCGACACAACCGCCTCCACAAGCCAAGCAATCACACACCAACCGAGTGTCCTACCTGAGTCCGGACAGCGTCGTCTGAAGTCCTCCTTGGTGAGCAGACAGAGTGCTCGTCCGTTCATCTCAAAGCGCCCCTTCTCTGACCGGCGGAGGGAATACTCCCTCTGGGCCCAGTGCAACCAGTGAGCCACGTCCTCTTTATCCCACAGGGATGGGTTTATACCTGCACGCACACACACACATGTTTGTTTTTCTGTCCTTCTCAAAACCCGACTCAGGGCCAAGTTACATCTCAGGCCTTCTCTCTTTGCATGAACCCCTTTAGACCCCACGGGTCATCAGGGTCTGGTCTACTAGCCGTTCCCAGAGTAAGGACAACGGTTGGTGAGGCAGGGTTCGGTCATAATGCTGCGTAGAGTTGGAACAGATTACCAGAAAATCTTGGACATGTCTTTAGACTTTAATCAATCTTTTAGCCCTGTGTGTGCTATACTAATAAATGTGTCTTGCCAGCAGTGTGAGGAAGCAAAGTTAGTTAATAGAAACAAATTATAGTTAATAGTTATAGTTCCCATAAAGTAACTTGTTCAGTTACTTAGCCTTATCTGGGGGAGTGGGTGAATGGCTTTAATAGGGGTATCGTGCCCTTTATCTGGGAGTCCTGGGGAATAGGCTTTGGTAGGTGTATCATGTCCTTTATCTGGGAGAACTGGGGAAATGGCTTTGGTAGGTGTATCATGTCCTTTATCTGGGAGTCCTGGGGAATAGGTTTTGGTAGGTGTATCATGTCCTTTATCTGGGAGAACTGGGGAAATGGCTTTGGTAGGTGTATCATGTCCTTTATCTGGGAGTCCTGGGGAATAGGCTTTGGTAGGTGTATCATGTCCTTTATCTGGGAGTCCTGGGGAATAGGCTTTGGTAGGTGTATCATGTCCTTTATCTGGGAGTCCTGGGGAATAGGCTTTGGTAGGTGTATCATGTCCTTTATCTGGGAGTCCTGGGGAAATGGCTTTGGTAGGTGTATCATGTCCTTTATCTGGGAGTCCTGGGGAATAGGCTTTGGTAGGTGTATCATGTCCTTTATCTGGGAGTCCTGGGGAAATGGCTTTGGTAGGTGTATCATGTCCTTTATCTGGGAGAACTGGTGCTGCCCTCCTTACATACTGTAACACATTACTTTGTAACGCGTTGCCCCCAATACTGCTTGCCAGAGAACCAGTAATCCATGGTCAATATCCTGTGATTTAAATTAACCCTGAACCTAACTGGTAATACATAAACTTAGAAGTCCAAAATGCTCATTTTAACAATGACCTTTCACCCCAAACATCCCTAAACAGCCTTTTTCCAGTGAGGACAACATTTTGGGACCTATTCGTATGTGAAAACAAAAACACACAAGTAAGACTTTGTCAGTGTGTTTGCGCCTGTGTCATTGTTTGTTGCAACTTGTGCTGTGTGTGTGGTGTGTATATATTGTGTGTTTAACTCACGTAGTCTTCCAGGTAAATGCCACAGATCATCATCCTGTGATGGGGGGGGGGCAGGGGGGCAGAGGGTGGAGGGAGGGCAGCGAGATTGAGGGAACAGCACCTTTCTACCAGGCTCTAGGGGAGTGACCACTGCCAGAGGACTGGCCTCTCCATGCTCCTGCTACACACACAAATGTAAAATCAAATCTATTGAGTTAAGACCTTAACTCTTCTCTAGTCTTGTTTTCAGTGAATAGACGTACATCTATGAACGTATATCTATGAACTTTTATCTATAATTGTGTATCTCGCCACTATAATTATACAACACATAACTAAATGCAAAAGTGAAAGTGTATCTAAACCTATTTAACTTCAAGATCGTGCACTGAAAGTTCGAAAATATATAACTAAATGCATTAAAAGCAACATTCTCTCAACGTAACGCTACTAAAAAGAAACATTGTACTGGACGCTTTTCTAAGATTTTATGTTCAGAGTTTACCTTGATTAGAGTTGGCGGGGAGTTGCGTCGTTTTTCCATCGTTAAAGCCAACCTATCCAGAGGTAGCGCCAGTATTTTAGACTGGTTAAATATAAATATCCTGCCCAGTAATATTTAATATCGTGTAAGACTACTATTTTTTAACGGTCACAATATCAAGTAACCTGTTTTAACCAAAAATCGAAGAGTTTGAAATATTTTTTAGATGCCGTCTATGACATTTTGATCCTTGTTTCCGGGAAATGAAATCGAAAGGATCCATGTGTGCGTGTGTGTATGTGCGCGTGTGGATTTGTGTAGGTGGACGGGGGTTATTACTGAAGAATAGTCAATGTATAAATGTACAAAATGAATGGGCTAATTGAAATGTGTTTTTAGGAATGCAACATGAATGTGTTATGTGCTGATTTTGTGTGCATCATGCACTCAATTCTAAAAGTGTACGTGCGTGTTTTTCCGCGTTACCGCAGCATGTGCGCTCGAGCGCTCGCTCTTGTCTGTTGAGCGTTTAAAAAACAGCAGGCGATCTGGGGAATTGAAAGTCTTTTGATTATTTTCTTCATTGCAACGAGGAAGCAAAGACTATTAGGCAACGAAAGAGTTGGGTAGTAACTGGCTTCAACGGAAATAAACTGAAAGACACTGACAATAAATAAGAGCATACTTTCGATTGACTTTGAAGCAAAACAAAATTTACTTTGTAGCTATATGATATTACATTGTCTGTATGGTGGTTTTCAATCCAGAATCTATCCATCCGGTTACAATCCAGAAGTTTCCTTATAGAATCCTTAATTACATGTTGACAATCTTTACCCAGGTCACAATGGAGGTAAAAAAACACAGGCTGTATTTAAAATACTTTATACAGTGGGGCAAAAAAGTATTTAGTCAGCCACCAATTGTGCAAGTTCTCCCACTGAAAAAGATGAGAGAGGCCTGTAATTTTCATCACAGGTACACTTCAACTATGACAGACAATTTATGAATTTATTTGCAAATGATGGTGGAAAATGAGTATTTGGTCACCTACAAACAAGCAAGATTTCTGTCTCTCAAAGACCTGTAACTTCTTCTTCAAGAGGCTCCTCTGACCTCCACTCGTTACCTGTATTAATGGCACCTGTTTGAACTTGTTATTAGTATAAAAGACACCTGTCCACAACCTCTAACAGTCCCACTCCAAACGCCACTATGGCCAAGACCAAAGAGCTGTCAAAGGACACCAGAAACAAAATTGTAGACCTGCACCAGGCTGGGAGGACTGTGGGGCTTTTTTCCCCCACTGTATGCTACCACTGACCAGTGACAAACATATACACTTATTTTACCAGACTGCTCTGATGATATTCTATGCACATTCAATGGACATTAGCATTACCATTCACAAGCACTATTACACTTATATTATATTTCATGATAGAAATATTTCATTTTTTAAAGCCATTACCCCTTTGTGCACTTTTGAATTGCTGATATTTTACATTGTTGTGCATATATTTCTTTTTCTTTCTTTTTAACTTATAACTACTGCGCAGAAGCCTCGTGCCATGTCATAAGTATTTCACTGCTCAGAACGACCCTTATTTTGTGCAATTGACAATAAAATAATTTAACTTTGACTCACGTCACTTGAAGGCGAGTTTCCTGCAAGGGGAGGCACCAGTTTCCTGTGACGTATGAGGAGGGAAAATCAAAACATTGTGCTTAAGCCTTTCACCGACGAGTTAACTACTCAGCTTACTTACTACAGTTTTGCTATTTGTGCGATTTCGTTTTCAGGTGTATGTGAAGCGAAACACGACATTATTTTGTCCAGGTAAGCCCAACACGTTAAACGGTAACAATAACTCCCAGTCCAGCGATGTTTGCGCCATGGTCTTAGCTAGCAAACAAACGCTAACTGTGGTAACGGGTATTATTATTTTTTCTATTTTCCAACTATTATTGCTGAAATTTGTCAACTCATAGTAAACAGTCAAAGTTGTTTAAAGTGGAATAAACTAAATTTAAGAACGAGCCAGAATGCAGAGGACTTCCCGTCTGAAGCGCGAGTTGCAGATGCTGAGCACCGAGCCTCCACCCGGAATCACGTGCTGGCAGACTGAGGACCAGATACACGAACTCCGGGCCCGTGAGTATTAGGGTATCATTCAACAAAACAATCAACGAATCGTCATACGGTTCTGGGTATTGTAGAAACCTAATGTTTCCCCCGGGTTGCAAATCAGAGAATGTCCACGCCGTTAAGTCTTCCCTAATCATACACCTTTATTACGAATGCACCCGGAGATCTGTCACGCAGGACAGGACGATCTAAAGTCCGTTCACATCGGACACCGTTTATGTAGCCACACACACACAATAGATGCATTAGAGTTGCTGCGCGTGCTTCCTGGATGGGCGTGTCCCATCTTGCAGACCCCGTCTCTGGGCGTAGGGTCATCTGGTGACCGTCTCGGAGGCAGTTGAGAGGCCAGTTTGACAATAGTAAATCGAACAGGAAACATCTGCTGGCTCGTGTCTGCTTCTCCTCTCTTGGGTTCGCTTATCAGTATCCGTGGGTGGGGGTCAAGCTAAAAGTTAATCTATAGGTTTCCATGCACAAAAAGTCCATTGTCTTATTCTCCTACCTCCCTGACCCCCCCCCCCCCTTCTTATGGCATGTCCCAAGTAACTTATTAACCCTTCGCCTTACTACTTCTTATAAAGAATTCCACAATATCTGATTAATTTGTGTTGATACTGTGTTGTGTAGAGATAGTTGGAGGGGATGGGACACCATTTGAAGGAGGACTCTTCTCTATTGAGATCAAGGTCCCGGACAGGTAAGTGGCCCTGCGATGCCCACACACGGAGCGGTCTGTGGGTTTCTTTGGAAAGTATACTAATGTAAATGAAAACACAAACATATTTCTATAATAGATGTAGGTGTATATATATATATATATACCAATCAGCCATATTATTATGACCACTTACATTATCAGTGAATATCACTGATAATGTCATCATCATGGCTCCTGTCAGTGGGTGGGATATATTAAGCAGCATTTTGGGCTCAAATGTTTTGTGTTAGAAGCTGATTGTGATGGCAAGACGACTGGGTTAAAGCATATCCAAAACTGCAGCCTGCAGTGGTCAGTACCTATCAAATTGCTGAAACCTTCCCAAAACCCTCCCCCTTGCAGGAACCTTGCCTTTAAGAGACATGAGTCAAGTAAAAGGTTTTTTTGTCACTTGTGTTCTGAGCAGTGAAATTCCTATGACGAGGCATGAACAGAACAGTGTATTGTGTCAGAATACCCATTGCAGTTTAGTTTGTTGTGTATTGGGCTGCAGGTATCAGTCCTAACCTTAACCCTGACCTCTGCAGGTAGCAGTCCTAACCTTAACCTGTGCAGGTATCAGTCCTAACCTTAACCCTGGCCTGTGCAGGTATCAGTCCTAACCTTAACCCTGACCTCTGCAGGTAGCAGTCCTAACCTTAACCTGTGCAGGTATCAGTCCTAACCTTAACCCTGGCCTGTGCAGGTATCAGTCCTAACCTTAACCCTGGCCTGTGCAGGTATCAGTCCTAACCTTAACCCTGGCCTGTGCAGGTATCAGTCCTAACCTTAACCCTGGCCTCTGCAAGTATCAGCCCTAACCTTAACCCTGGCCTCTACAGGTATCCATTTGAGCCTCCTAAGATGCGTTTCCTGACTCCCATCTACCATCCAAACATTGACAATTTTGGTCGGATCTGCCACGATGCACTCAAACTTCCTCCCAAGGTCAGAGAGACAGACAGAAACACAAGCTTGATTACATATTGATTTGAACAATAGAAAAAGTTGCTATAGTAGACTAATGAATACATCTCAACAACCCAGTACTGATGCCCACTGGGGTGTGTGTGTGTGTGTGTAGGGCGCGTGGAGACCATCCCTGAATATCTCTACAGTTCTCACGTCCATCCAGCTGCTGATGGCCGATCCCAACCCTGATGACCCTCTTATGGCTGACATAGTGAGTAACAAGCACGCACACACACACACACACACACACTGTGTTCTATTGTTGTCTTTGATGTTGTCTCTCTCAACCAGTCTGCAGAGTTCAAGTACAACAAGCAGGTGTACCTGGAGAAGGCCAAGAGGTGGACAGAGAAACACGCGGTTCAAAACAACAAGGTGACCGCTCTTTTGACGATCCTCAAGCGCTGTCAGATTGGATGGGGAACATCGGGGAATCTTTATGTCTTTCTAAAGTCAGCTTCAGTGTTGGGTGGGCCTCTCAAGGGCATTCACGGTCTTGTCACAAATATATTGTCGTTTTGGCTGTGTGTTTTGCGTCGTTGTTGTGCCGAATGAAGAACCTTCACCCTGGTCTGAGGTCCTGTGGTCTCGGGATCGAGGTTTCTTCAAGGACGTCTCTGTATTTTACTCTGTTCGTTTTTCCCTCCATCCTGATGGACTATACTGATGAACTCTGTGTAGTACTTTGTCCACCACTAGGTGGGGCTGTAACTTCATGTCAATGTCATCCCATTAAGACCCTGTAGTCTGTGATTTGGTGGAAGAATAGCAGCTCTTCATTTTGGAAATATGATGCATTGACCCTATGTGTCTGTGTTTGCAGGGTGGTGTAGAGGCTCAGGTCCAGCCATCTGCCCGGAAGAGAGAAGCTCAGGACAAGGCAGAAGGGGAACGAGTGCTGGACCACCAAAAGAGATCCTGTCTGTAACAGGACAACTATGGACACACACACACCCTCTCCTATGCCCTGGTGTTGGACCTGCACTTTCTTCAGTTTGTCTTAATAAATGTTTATTGTTCTAGCACAGAGTAACGTTCATCAATGGTTTCCAGTCCTGCTCATGGGGGGTTTTGGATTAACGTTTTGCTTTCAAATCCAATTGTATTGTATGAATCAACTTCGTAGAAAATATGTTAGACTAATATGCACTATGTTAAATCCCTGGTCAGGGTTTAGGGAACACTTTGGTAAATGATAAGGAATGTTCCTTACCTGTAAATATTTTTCAGTTTCTTACAATATACTGTAGGCTACTGTGCAAAAGTCTTAAGCCTCTGAGAAAATGCTAATATATTTATTTGGGGCAGTTAGTGTTGACTTGCTTTGAAACACTACATTTTATGCCAATACATACCATCCAAATAAGGATGAATACAATGACAACTAGGAAGATGTGTTCATATGTTTTCCAAAAGATATTAGAGTTCGGTATCTAGCCATGTTCCATCCTCTTCCTACCAAGAAGGTTTTTTACATTTCTCTAGAGCCTTTTGCTCTGCCTTACTTTGACAGGAAAGTGTGAAAGGATAGAGGGGGAGGTGTTGATGAAAGAGCAGTGGACCAGATTCACACTCGCAGTGCCCATGCGGCAGTAGTCCGGACCACGCCACCAAACCAGATTCACACTCGCAGTGCCCATGCGGCAGTAGTCCGGACCACGCCACCAAACCAGATTCACACTCGCAGTGCCCATGCGGCAGTAGTCCGGACCACACCACCAAACCAGATTCACACTCGCAGTGCCCATGCGGCAGTAGTCCGGACAACGCCACCAAACCAGATTCACACTTGCAGTGCCCATGCGGCAGTAGTCCGGACCATGCCACCAAACGTCGTCACAATGGTTTTTTACTTCTTATTGTATTGACGTTTACTTGAACTCATTTTAATGTTATGTGGGCTCTTCGTATGCAAACAAACAAACACTTGGGGTCCAGATAAACAGTTTTGAATCATGTTGTCATGTGGCCTAAGACATTTGCACACTGCTGTATTTCTACCGAACTAAAGGTGTTCGAGGTCTCCTGCACTGAAAAAGCTATGCAGATATACAATAAATATATTTTTTAAACAAAATGTGATATTTCTCTGGAAACATTGTAATTTAAAAAAAAAAAAATTTGTAAACATAAGCATCACTAATATTTCCAGTTATTAGTAAAAAAATAAATAAATGTTGGATTACATTGTGGAAAAAAAATAAAAATACCTTAAGGGTACTTCTAGCCTCCTCTAACAGAGCAGCTCGTTCCCATTTGAGCAACCTGCTGCTTACTGCATTTTGATTGGAACTGGGATTGTTGCTAAACCCCTTTAGAGACCCCTTGAGCATTAAGCATGCGTTAGGTACCCCTAGAGCGTAAAGTGTGCTTTAGGTACCCAATAAGCATAAAGAGTGCTTTAGGTACCACCAGAGCATAAAGAGTGCTGTACCCCTAGAGCATAAAGTGTGCTTTAGGTACCCCTAGAGCATAGACAGTGCTTTAGGTACCCCTAGAGCATAAAGAGTACTTTAGGTACCCCTAAGCATGAAGACTGTTGTATTGTAAATATAGACATATTGAGACTGTGATTGAGAGTCAGTCAACCTCCACATAGAAATGTTTACAAAGCCTTTATTCATTAAGTGTCCACACTTCTATAATGATGAAAGGAATGCATACCTGAGAGGTGAATCAATGTAGTGGTGGACCTGTACCAAGACCAGTATGGTAGTAGACCAGAACCAATAGCAATCTGGTATAGACCAGTATCTAGACCAGTTTATGTACATTTCAAAGACCAGACTGGTAGTAGGTTTCTTACAGTACCAAAAGCAGTCTGAAAGTTTAATGTTTTTATACAGTACCAAAACCAGTCTGTTAAGTATTAAAACAGTCTGGTAGTAGACCAGTATCAAGGCCAGTCTGGATGTTGTAGGAGTTTAAACAGGAGTTTAAACAGTACCAAGTCCAGTCTGTTAGTAGCTGTAACTTTTCATACAGTATTTAACCAGTCTGTTAGTAGACCAGTGTCAAGACCGTCTAGCAGTAAGATTTTATACAGCACCAAGACCAGTCTGGTATTAGGTTTTATATAATACCAAGACCAGTCTGGTATTGGGTTTTATATAATACCAAGACCAGTCTGGTATTGGGTTTTATATAATACCAAGACCAGTCTGGTATTGGGTTTTATACAGTACCAAGACCAGTCTGGTATTGGGTTTTATATAATACCAAGACCAGTCTGGTATTGGGTTTTATACAGTACCAAGACCAGTCTGGTATTAGGTTTTATATAATACCAAGACCAGTCTGGTATTGGGTTTTATATAATACCAAGACCAGTCTGGTATTGGGTTTTATACAGTACCAAGACCAGTCTGGTATTAGGTTTTATATAATACCAAGACCAGTCTGGTATTGGGTTTTATATAATACCAAGACCAGTCTGGTATTGGGTTTTATACAGTACCAAGACCAGTCTGTTGGGGGTTTTAAACACTGGAAAAACACACTGCAATGTGGGTTTGATTGAAGTGAGCCATAAATCAATTCAGCTGTCTTATTGTTCTGTGAATTATATAGCAGGACTCAACACCTGATCAAATGTCAAAAGTGTACATTGGTTAGCGCAAGTTATAGGAATCATATAAAAGTATACCCTCTGATATAAATGAATCATATAAAAGTATACCCTATGATATAAATGGAACATCTGTATTTCTAGGGACTACATGCCAGTTAGGAGGTAGTTACATTGTATTAATCAAGACACATGCTACTAAGTTACTGAATCTTAAAGATTATTCTAGGCTGGTCTTGAGTCTAACTTAGGGAATGCCATTTCTTCAAACCTGTTGAAAATATCTCTAATAGTTCTTCTATTACTGCAATAAAACATTATCATGTCGACCCTCTCAATACGTCATAATATGTACCTTCAGCCTTTTACGTGAACTAATTGTTACCAAGACTTATTGATGGTCCTGGTAACAGGAAGGGCACTTGATAGTGGACCATAATAATGTTATGAATGTCTGTGGGTAAAAGAGCAAAAAAACATAATAAATATGTTTACGAGTTTCTGTAATGGTCCATTGTGATGCATAAATACTTTCTTCTGCCCCCTGTTGTTAAATGTCTGTAATGATCCATTGTGTAGAATAGATACTCTCTCCTGCCCCCTGTTGTTAAACGTCTGTATTGGTCAATCTTGTGGAATGGATTCTCTATCGCCCCCTGTTGTTTAAGGTCTGTAATAATCCATAGTGTTGAACGGATACTTTCTACCGCCCCTTGTTGGCTTTCTGTAATGGTCCATAGTGAAGCATGAAGACTCTCTACTGCCCCCTGTTGTTAAATGTCTGTAATGATCCATAGGGTTCAGTCAGCCAGCCAATGATGCTTTAAATTGTAAAATTGTGTCTTTTTGTCATTTCACTTCCCATACCTTACCAGTCTGACTCCTCTGTCTCCCACTGTCTTTCTCTCTTGCTGGGGGAGGATGTCTGGCATGGGATGAGGGGAACGGAGGAGGGGAAAGAAGGGCTTTGGGTGCTTCTGATTAGGGGTTGAGGGGCGGGGCTTCCACTGTAGAGCGCTTCAGCCTCAGTAAGTGACATCTGCATTGACAAATCAGAACATGAGCTCTTCTCTGTCTCCACGGAGACCAGCGATTGGTCGAGAGTGCGATCCCGGTGCTGGCGGGGGCGCAGCTTTCTGCGTGGCCATGACAAGACGTGGGCGTAGTCTCGTGTGAAGAGGAGGAAGAGCAGGGGGTTGAGGCAGGAGGGAAGAGGCTGAAGGAGGAGCAGGACGGACTTCATCACCTCCTCGCCCGGCGAGAGCAGCCCCGACAGCGAGCCGAGGGACAGGAAGGCCACGGGGATGTAGAGGAGGCCGTTGGTGAAGATCAGCCAGGCCACGTGCTTCACCACGCGGCACTCCCACACCGCCTCACACCGCCCCCTCAGCTCCCAGCACATACGGCCATAGGAGCCGGCCACCGTCAGCAGGCACAGCGTGTTCACCGCGATCAGACAGAGGGGGAAGCCCGGGGGGGACGGGGGAGGCAGGGGTGAGGGCAGGCAAAGCGGAGAGGCACCGTACTCTCCCACGCTGACCAGAGGGAGGGAGGCCAGCGCCAGGGAGAGGGCGAGGCAGAGGAGCGCGGGGAGGCGGGCGCCGTCGCGCGCGGGTTTGTCCCCGCGGGCGCACGCCACGCACTGCACGGCCGCCAGCGTC
>JACXGK010012356.1:0-14459 GCA_016801125.1 Novumbra hubbsi | reverse complement strand
TGTGTCTGTAACACAACATATAATAGGTGTAACATAACATGTACAGAACACTCCGTCAGTTGTGTGTGTGTCTGTAACACAACATATAATAGGTGTAACATAACATGTACAGAACACTCCGTCAGTTGTGTGTGTGTCTGTAACACAACATATAATAGGTGTAACATAACATGTACAGAACACTCCGTCAGTTGTGTGTCTGTGTGCACATAGAGGTCCTCAGCAGTGTCCCTGCGTAGCATCACCACTGAGGTGCTGAGGGTGTTGAACGCGACAGAGGACCTTCTCCAGGGGATGGGGGGGGTTGACTACGATCGCCCGCCCCCCTACATCCCCACCCTGTGCCCCAGCGCTGACCCCAAGAGGCTGGACGAACAGCTCAGCAGACTGGAGGAGAATGTAAGACATTTAGGCCCGTGTCTCCGGCTGCGCTTTCATGGTTAGACACGTTATGATACAAGCTAGAGCTTCTGTCTGTCTGCCCGCCTGACTGTCTATCTGCCTGTCGGTCTGCCCGCCTGACTGTCTATCTGGCTGTCTGTCTGCATCTCTCCGTATGAAACCTGATTCAATGTGATGTTTCCTGTGATAATGTGACCACAAATGCGATTGATAATGTGTCTCCTGTCCGCCTGGCCTCCCCAACTGCAGGTGTACGTGGCCGCGAGCGCAGCCTACGGGCTGGAGGCGGAGCTTGGCGACCTGGAGGATTGTGCCCAGGCCGTCAGCGGCGCCACCCCAGGTCTGGAGCTGTCGTTCCTGGAGGAGCAGGTGGCGTCGGCGGCCGTCCAGGTCCACCAGTCTGACCTCCTGGTGTGTGTGTGTGTGTGTGTGACCGGGACGCCGAGTGCCTCATGGCTAGCTAGCATGTGTCCAAAATGGAGCACGGCTCCCTGTGTAGTGAACGACTTTTGACACTAGCCCTTTGTGGCTTTTCAGACGCAGCCTTTAACAGTGGAAAAAAGGAGAAAACGGGGGATTTTACCTCGGGTATGGAGACACATAGATTTAGAACATGTCATACTGTATGTGTGAATACTGGTGGTGGTCACATTGTGAAAATGTCGAAGAAAATGTTTGAAAGAGTCAAAAAGTTGTCTATGATTTGAAAAACGTGCCTTTGTGGCTTCACAACACATACTGTAAAGTTTGCTCTTCAAGTTCACCTGAGACCATTGTCATAATAATATTTCTACTTTCTTGTAGGTGTCGGACATCGCAGCCAGGATCACGGCTCTGAAGAACGCAGGTCTCAATGTTGTCCCACACAACCGCTTTTCAAAGCCTAAGAAGGAGCCCAAGGTACCGGAACAAAACACGTGGACCAGAACCTCCTCCCAGCCAGCTGTTTGAGCCTCTACATGTTACTCACTAACAACGTTTAGCAAACAGATTTTCTTGTGATTTTCTTTTAACAAAACTAATCCTGGGTCACGCGATCACTTCCTGCAGCCACGGGGAAAGAGGAGGCGGCTCCCGGCGACATGTGATGGTCAAACCCCTCCTGCAATCACATTTGATTCCTGTGTTCATATTTTTTTACATGTGTTTTTGAACCACGTGTCTCATCTCATTTTAGACCAAGAAACCCAATCCGGACTGATGAGGCAAGTGGGCCCCCGGCCAGGACCCCTGAACTACCACCACACGGGGGCCTTGAGCCCCAAGTCAGCTCAGGACAGTCCAGAGTAAACCAACCATCAGGATACGATAGAGTGGTCAGTGTGACAGTATTACCACAAAGATGAGAGTGGTAGATCTCATAATAAATGAATGAATAAATAGTACATACAGTGCATCCGCAAAGTAGCGCTTCACTTTTTCCACATGTTGTTATGTTACGGCCTTATTCTAAAATGGATTCAATACATTGTTTCCCTCAAAAGTCTACACACAATACCCCATAATAATACATTTGAGCAAAGCTATTAAAAATTTAAAAAATCACATGTACATAATTATTTACAGCATTTGCCATGACACTCAAAATTGAGCTCAGGTGCCTACTGTTTCCACTGTTCATCCTTGAGATGTTTCTACAACTTGATTGGAGCCTTTCTGTGGTAATTTCAGTAGATTGGGCATGATTTGGAAATACACACAACTGTCTATATAAGGTCTGACAGTTGACAGTGCATGTCAGAGCACAAACCAAGCCATGAAGGCCAAGGAATTTTCAGTAGACCCCGAGACAGGATTGTATCGAGGCACAGATCTGGGGAAGGGTACAGAAATGTTTTTGCAGCATTGAAGGTCCCAATGAGCACAGTGGCCTCCATCATCTGTAAATGGAAAAGGTTTCGATCCACCAGGACTCTTCCACGAGTTGGCCTCCCTGCCAAACTGAGCGATCGGGGGAGAAGAGCCATAGACAGGGAGGGTACCAAGTCCCTGATGGTCACTCTGACAGAGCTCCAGCGTTGCTCTGAAGAGAGGGGAACCTTCCGAAAGGACAACCATCTCTGCAGCACTCCACCTATCAGGCTCCACCAATGAATGCAGCAATGTACAGAGACATCCTTGATGGACACCTGCCCCACAGCGCTATGGACCTGGGGCGAAGGTTCATCTTCCAACAGGACAATGGCCCTAAGCACACAGCCAAGATAACAAAGGAGTGGCTTCGGGACAACTCTGCGATTGTCCCTGAGTGGCCCAGACAGAGACCAGACTTGATCCCGATTGAACATCTCTGGAGAGATCTGAAAATGGCTGTGCCACCTGATGGAGCTTGAGAGGTCCTGCAAAGAAGAATGGGAGAAACTGCCCAAAAATAGGTGTGCCAAGCTTGTAGCATCATAATCAAAAACACCTGAGGCTGTAATTGGTGCTTCAACAAAGTATTGAGCAAAAGTTGAAGTGAATGCTGTTATAGATGTTTATATTTTCGTTCTTAATTTTTGCAAATCTATAAAAAATATTAAACAAACTGTTTTCACTTTGTCATTATAGGGTATTGTGTGTGGAATTTTGAGGAAAATAAAATATTGAATCAAATTTGGAATAAGGATGTAACATAACAAAATGTGGAAAAAGTGAAGCGCTGTGAATACTTTCCGGAAGCACTGAATGTTTTGTAAAAATAGAAGCATATTAAGTGAAAAAAAGATTACTTTTGTATAGAATATTTATCGTAAGAGAATGCTGGTGAACCAATCACCTCTTTCTTTTCAACCTTTTATTCAGTAATTGACCGAATTCCCATTTATGACATTGAAGAAAATATTGTTTTGTCCCCTGACAATGGACACTCACAAGTTTCTGGCTACTGACCGAAAGCTGTGATTACTGATTGTTTTAACATTTTTTATCTATTATTGTTATAGTAACAAATATATTGGAGACATCTATCTGGAGAATTATTTTCTTAATCATAAATGATAGTGTTTTGTTTAATATGTTTAATACAGTACATTGCTAATTTGCTATTTTCAGGCAAGTCCCACAATAAAGTTCTAGGTTTGAATTAATTATTTGTAACCTACTACGTTTGAAGTTTGATTTTACATTACATATGATGGCATACAATAAAATTATCATTCAATTATTTGTTGAGAAATTATTTAAATGTTAAGGCTTGTTGTCTTTCAAAAAAGTCTAAAAGAGTGCAGTGCTTTGTTATACGCCATGGTAGTGACAGCTAAGCTTGGCCCCTGACTCTTCCCCATGGTAGTGACAGCTAAGCTTGGCCCCTGACTCTTCCCCATGGTAGTGACAGCTAAGCTTGGCCCCTGACTCTTCCCCATGGTAGTGACAGCTAAGCTTGGCCCCGGACTCTTCCCCATGGTAGTGACAGCTAAGCTTGGCCCCTGGCTCTTCCCCATGGTAGTGACAGCTAAGCTTGGCCCCTGGCTCTTCCTCATGGTAGTGACAGCTAAGCTTGGCCCCTGGCTCTTCCCCATGGTAGTGACAGCTAAGCTTGGCCCCTGGCTCTTCCCCATGGTAGTGACAGCTATGCTTGGCCACTGGCTTTTACCCAGTATGCCCCGCTGCCCCTATAATCAGTGATGTCCATGACAACGTGTTGTAGGGCGCTCTACTCTCTCACTGTTCCCTGCTGAGTATAGACAACATGTTCTGTTCACTGCGAGAGCCGAGAGTGAAGGTGGACCAGGTTAGAATGTCAAAGATGTGATGGGCATTCAGTTCATCCAATCAGCATGTGTTGTGGGTAGGGCTTTTTCACAGGCCCTGTTGCACAGACTGGGCTGAGTCGAGTCAACTGAATACCCGTACTGATTTTTTATCGCCAAGGACCCAGGCTGTGTGGTTGTGGAATAGACAACTGAAAGTTGCAGACTGAAATATGTATAGCGATTGATAGTGCTGCAAAAAGAATCATCAGATAACCTGTCCTCTGCATTCGCAGCATTGTAACATGTATGTATATATATATTTTTTTTATATAAATCTTTCATAATATTAACAGCAA
Organism: Novumbra hubbsi; assembly: GCA_016801125.1. Lineage (NCBI taxonomy): Eukaryota > Metazoa > Chordata > Actinopteri > Esociformes > Umbridae > Novumbra > Novumbra hubbsi. The sequence continues at coordinate 10,027 of JACXGK010012356.1, read as the reverse complement.
GAAAACAATATTTACAGTAGAAGATCTGTCATTTTGGTCATTCAGTTCAGTCCTCAGGCCTGAGGTTCTCCTGAGGTATGTCAAGGGAGCTGTAACATTGTGTTATCAGGCCTGAGCCAGGAAAACAAAGCCTAGTTACCATAATGATCCCATTCTCAAAATAAGCTTGTCTTTGTTTCCTCAGCCTCTCTGAGCCTTGACGCTGTTGTCATGAGCTGTAAGGTGTAATAGGCTAGTCACTCTGGGTTAAGCAATTCACTGATCTCCCACCATAGAACTGATGGACAGAATATCTTGGTTTTCTACAATTAAGAAGCTCCTTCATCCACAATCTTCCATTTGTCCCTCCAGGGTATAAAAAGCCACTTTAAAAAACCAAGTCTGTTCTTCTATTTCTGCATCCTAGTTGGAATTCAAGGTATTATAATAAACGTTCCTTCACCAGCATTAAATACCAGCTCCTCCCCAAGCCACCTAAATTGTTGGTTCTTGCAAACGTCCAGTGCAGACCATTGCGGTTGATTCCAGTGGGGTTCAGTCAGCACTGGTCTGCCAGGACGTGTTCTCTTGGATCGGGGACAACGAAGCCATCCTTGCTGTCCATGGAGCTCTCCCTGCGGACGCCGTCGGAGATGGTGGACATGTGTTTGGGATAGATCACCGCCAGACTGTCTCCGTCCGGCCCTGAGACGTCCACCTCTGCGTAGGCGGGGTTCCCGGAGCCACGGCAAAACGTCATCTTTATGGCGGGCCACTGTGCCGGACGCCTCTGGTGGAGGCAGAGGTAGAAGAACCAAAAAAGAGGCTTATGCTCAAATTGTTGAGTACGCTCAACCGGTACTTCGGGATGGCCCTCTGCATATCATAAATGAAAAATAAAATCTGAAACATAACCGCAGCCCCTTGGCCCAATGAAATCCCTGCCTTACAAGGCTCTTCTTACTACAAATTTGATTGGCCCACGCAACTTGATGAGAATTATATTTAGGAATATGTTGGTGTTTTACTTGAGAAATATTTTAATTCAAAGTAGGAATTCCAGGACTTCACTCACTTTGAAAGTATAGATGCAGGTATTAAGAATTATTTACACTATCTGCTGCTGACTTATACTTTAAGATTGTAAAACTAAAACGAGGTGCGTCTAAAATGTGTAATTACTGTAGACATGCATGTAGACATGCGTGATGTCAGATGCTCCGTGTGATTAAAGATATCCAGTAACTTGTTCCCAGCATCTTCCCTGAGCCAATAAAGACACAAATCATAAACAGTTCCCGCAGAGTTCAGGAACTACCTTTATGAAAAACAGGCTGGCGTTGGAGGTCGGGTTCTGGTACATGTACACCGTTGCTATGACGGCTGCTACCATGGAAATGGTGACCAGCGAGATGCCCACCAGGAGACCGGTCTGCAGGCGCCCCTCCCTCAGATCCTCCGCAGACTCGTCTGCCTCCGTAACTGGATGGGGACACGTGTGGTTGTTAGCAAACGTCGTAGGGATGGTTCACTGTTTGCTGGGTTGTCACTGGTCTTGTGATATTTATTTACTGTGAAATACCTCTACGCAGCTTTTCGTATCTTACCAAGCGTAGGGCGTATTAGAACCAATGCAAAAGGCCCACACGTGCAAACGCGTATTTATTATTCACGTTAGAACCTTGTTGGAGTTTGGCAATAGCATGCACGCGTTTTTTTTCCATGCGCAGGGAATTCTTTGAGTCGCCTAAAGTATCCCAAGAGAATACACAAACGTATTTGTTTCCAAACCTACGGTCCTAATTGAGTTAACGTTAGGCTGAAAGCTGCGGTTAACGTGGACACCGGAGCTGTTTATTCAGCGGAGGTGTACATTTTGCGTTGGCAACACTCAACGAGGACACCCTGTCCTCTCGCCCTGTCTGCGACGCAGGTATGCTGCCGGTGTGGTGCCCGCGTGCAGTATTTGTCAATGCGTCGTGTAAGCGGTTGCTCTGTCATCTGACAGCAGGCTGGGAAATAGCTCGAGACCGGACCCTGGTCACTAACATGCCCCAGAGCAGCCAGAACCACGGGCGGAAATCTCACATTATCACATTTTCTCGAGAGTAGTTCCCGGGGGACACCAAAGGTACTGCTGTAATACCGTTTTGGTGTTACCCTGTTTTTTTATGTTTCCCTTTTAGCGTGCATTGCGTGCCTTTCAGACGGTAGACACGAACAGTCACCTTGCCAGCCATTGAACACTACATACATTGCATTGCAGGCTTCTCTCATTGACTCGAATTCAAAAACCTGCAAACACTGATTGATGTCACTGGATGTTACTAGCTAACAACGTGCGATATTTAATTCGGTGCTGCAAAAATGAAGACTGGTGACGGATAATAATGAACTTTATTGTATTGACTTTTAGAGTTAAAGAAATGTCGAACATATCCCTTTGACTACTTACTGGAAGTCAGCCACCAACGACAGACTACGTCAGATTCCAACACACGCACTGTATCTGCATAATATACTAGTACAAACTACAAATTATTATTAGTACAAACTATTCTCTTAAATCATCGTATTCAAAATATGGAGTTCTAACCAATACTTTTTTGCACTTGTTCACTTAAATTGATTTAGGATTAAGTCCGGATTAAATTTGGTAAGACTGAACAAGAATGATTTTTATACATATCTTTCAGTACCTTTACAACCAATCCATGAGGGACCAGTGCATATGTGGTGTAGAAGGCATTGGGCAGAAAGCGTGTGCTACTAACCCACTGTAGGAGCACTGGTTGAACCTCGGGCCGCAGCAACAGAGGAGCTGGGTCCGGGCCTGGTTGAAGTAGAGGTGGAGGTTGTCGCAGCAACAGAGGCTGAGATTGTCCGCTGTGTTGTTGTCGTAGCTACCGGAGTGGTTGAAGTGTCAGTGCGAGTCGTGTTGTAAAGTGGCGTGGTGCTGGTGTTTTTGGGCGGGACCGTCTTGAAGGCACAGCCCCGCCTCTTTCCCTGTCAAAGTAACGGGCCGTCAAATAACTTGACTGAGTTGCGGGGTAGGAAGATTATCTAAATCGTGTGAAACCACAAGACCTATAAACAGTACCTCTTCTGGACAGCCCTTGTCAACCCAGTCCTGACGATGCCTGTCGATGCCACTGGAGCATCTGCCAGGGACAGAACGACCATCACAAGATAACACACCCATTCTGTTTTCCACCAAGTGAGACGATACATTATTTTGATGTTTTTTTCATGTGTGTTCATCCATTTTCACCTCCTTTCCTATCGCTCGTGATTTGTGGATTTAGTTTTAGTTAGAACCTCTAATCACAGCGTCTCCGATGTGCTCGAAGGATTGAACACGCATTCTGATACGTTTTCGGCCAATGCTTCTTTCCAAGCAGATTATTCATTTAGCCGGGAAGTTCGCCAAGTCAGAGGAGAACCGTAGCGGACGCCCAACCGGATAAAAGGAGCCCCTTACGGCAATATTTACCTCTGCAGACGGTTGCACCAGCGGCAGTCGAAGCCGATCTCGGTAGAGACACAAGGACCACAGCTGGAGAACTGGAGACATGCTGTGTTGAAAGGAGGAGAAAGATCCCTGACAACCAGGCCTCGTGTTCCTCACAGTGGTTTTGCTTGGGCCAAAGAATCTGGGCAATATTTTATTTTAGCTGAACCGAGTGCCGTTGCTTGGACTTACTGGGCAGTGGAGTCATCTCGACCGCTGTGCAGTTAGAAATCCTGGACTTGTCGATATCCACCTTGTGGTACTCATAGATGGTCCTCCTGCGGACATCTGGCAACAGCAGAAGGTGTTGAATGGTGGTCAGGCATTGGGAAGGTTCTCTGTGCTCCAGTCACTCGGAGCTGGAGTAGTGTGCTCATGGAAGAATGGTTAGTACTCACTGGGTATGTGCTCGATGTCATGGAGCACCACAAATGCATCGGAGAGACCCACTTTGACCGGGTGGTTCACTGAACTGATCTCACTGATGTTAATGGGAACCTAAACATAAGCGCCAATTCACAGCCAAGTTCAGACACTGTGTGTGGCAGCAGGAGGAAGCAAAAGAACGGGACGCGGAAATCACCTCTTTATAGGCGAAAACTATGCGTCCGCCGCTGTGCAGAGTGGTCTGAAAGGTGAAAGGTCCTCGACTGACACCGTCCTGCAGATGAATGTGGTCCCATTGGACGATCAAGGCTGTGCCTAAAGGATCGAGGAACCCATATGGGTCGGTAAGAAATAATGATCGTGTCGGCTAACTACCAAGGCTCCTGAGGAAATCATCTGCATGTTTCTCTCCATCCCGTCTGACTTAACATTGTCCCAGTAACTAACGGTGCTAAGTCCTGTATGACTTACCGTTGTCCCAGTTACTGATGGTGCTAAGTCCTGAATGACTTACCGTTGTCCCAGTTACTGATGGTGCTAAGTCCTGAATGACTTACCGTTGTCCCAGTTACTGATGGTGCTAAGTCCTGAATGACTTACCGTTGTCCCAGTTACTGATGGTGCTAAGTCCTGTATGACTTACCGTTGTCCCAGTTACTGATGGTGCTAAGTCCTGAATGACTTACCGTTGTCCCAGTTACTGATGGTGCTAAGTCCTCTATGACTTACCGTTGTCCCAGTAACTAACGGTGCAGTCAGCGGAGACACTGGGGTCAAAGTTGGCCATCAGAGGGGCAATGTACTGGGTGGCTGTCAACATCCTGTGGATCACGTCTCCTGTGTAGATGAAACCTAATGGAGACCAGAAGCACGTGGCCAAACGCACACACACACACACACAGAATCACCTTTAATTTTAAAGTACATTTTCAGAATTGTTCTTTTGTTGTCAAGCTGAATAGGATCTAGAAAACAAAAAAACTTTTTTTTCAGAACAACAACACACCCAGTTGTTATTTTATGAAGTGATACATGCTCAAATGTTCTACGGTGGGACTCACCGCCTGTTGCCACAGTGATTTCTCGCAGCTTGTGCCCATAGAAAGGAAACTCAAAGGAAAGATTCAATCTCTAAAGGTAGAACCACATAGATGTAATTTAGTGACAGTTATGAGAGATTGTTATTAGTGTACAATATGTTGTGCATGCATAGCATATTTCAGGTTCATAAAATGTATTAACCAGATGCTGTTACCCGGAGAGAATACAGTTGACAACTTTTACATTAGCTTTGTTGGGCTACCACACTGACACAGTTGCATTACATTTCTCCACAGAAAAAACCTATTCAGTTACTTTGCAAAACACGGTATTAAACTTCCCTGATTGAACTGTACTGATTTTCCAAGTACCGAGAAGCATGTCTGTGGTGGGCGTGGCCTACACCCTCAAACCCCGCCCCACCCCCCATTGAGGCTGCGTACCGCTGCTTGCCGGTGCATGTTGGAGAGCCGGCCATAGGTCCTCCCCTTCCCCGGGTCCAGCCAATCCACATCCACCCACAGGTCTTTACTGGCAGCCTCGGAGGCCCCGTAGGTCTTGGATGTGTAGTAGCTGTGGTCCATGTCCTGAGAGGAAACACCCCCAATTCAGTGTGATTGCAGACCGGGGACGGCCCACCTAATGCCCCCTAAACAGAACAAATATTGTTCCTTGAGTCACTGTGACCCGGGTCGATCTGTCCAACCCTTTGACCCGGGGGCTGGGCGTTAAGGGGCAAATCTGAACGCAAAGTGCAAGTGGTGAACTTCAGAAGCCTTTTTAGAGCTTTAAACGCCCAAAACCCCACTGGCTTCCCTGCAGCGCAGTGAGCAGGAGATCACAGCCTGTGATGTACAGCGCTGTAGTTGTGGACACAGGTGCACACCTTCCCCAGGATGACAACCCACAAACCCCGGCATCACACACAGGTACACACCTTCCCCAGGAGGACAACCCACAAACCCCGGCATCACACACAGGTACACACCTTCCCCAGGAGGACAACCCACAAACCCCCTGCATCACACACAGGTACACACCTTCCCTAGGAGAACACGCGTGTGGGTGTACGTCACCCGCTCAGGTCAATTAGTCGGGAACCACGTATCATTTATATGTGCCAAACAATAACACGTATGTTTTATTAGTGTTGCTACCTTTATCTGGGAGCTGTTGTCGTGTCCCTTCTCAGTCAGCGGGTCATTCTGGTCCAGGTAGCGGCCACGGTGGTTGTCAAGGGCCCAGCCTGGGAACCCTGGCCTGGAGGTAGCCAGCCACCTCCCCTCACTTTGGCTGGATTCTTGGTCCCCATAGGCACTTCTTAGATCTGGACCAAACACACACACACAGACGTCACACACTCTGACCTTTAAATGCTTTAGATACACTCAAAGGAAAAGAAAATTCTAAGCCTCTGGTGCAAACTCTGCCCACCTGCGCAGATAAATCAATTATTACCCGGAGAAAACATTCACTGGGGCAACAGGTGGCCCCTGTGATCGAATCCCAGTGCCAGCAAGTTATCTCCCACGTTGACAACCAACCGGTCCACTGTATTTCGGAGGGGGTTGACGTAAATGGCAGTTGCCAAATGTTCAAACTGACAAGCATCTCCATCCTCAGTGTTCGACCCGGGAATGTCCCACAGGAGGGTGACATGTTGACCGTCTCCAGAGGGAGATATCGTAGGCTACATCTGGCGGCCTGTATGTGAGAGACCTATTCAACCTCCTAACCCCTCTCTAACCAGGTCAAGCGAACACCCGACCTCCCTCAACCGAACCCTGCCACAGAGAGCAACTGTCCACAACCCCCCCCCCCCACACACACATTTCACAGGAGAGTCTGAAAGGCTCCCTCACATTCTTCACATAAGCAAGCCCATCCCAGAGGATGGAACCAAGGCCGCTATTCCAGAGAAGGAGAGTGTTGTCCGTTTCAGAGGGTGTCACCCAGAGTTCTAGTAACAATAGTTATTATTATTAGTTAGTTGAGTGAAAAACAAACAGATAATTTATTGGAAATATTATGTGTTCTGCAAGTCCATCTGTATTCTCATTCAGTAGTTCAGTGAATAATATATATTTTTCCTTTTATTTAATATATAAAACAAAACATTATAAAATATAAATATATATATAAAAGAAGGATATACAAAATCTTAATAATCTAGGCTGAGTTGCCAGGACTAAATTATAGGAACATTTTAGAATCATAATCACTTACCATTTGCAGGAATCAACTCCACAGGATTTATTTGACACTGGAAAATAATTAATATTCCCATGATAAACTGTTCATTCTTCGTCATTGTCAGTTCTTAAGTCCGATTCCAAAATTTAGTTATTTTTTGTCTTAAAATGTTATACTATTCCGTCAGAAGGTTGTCCACTTTTCAAACAAAAACGCCGAGCAAGGTATGAAATAAAACCCAGAAGTTGCATTTTTTAAATAAAATTCGAACCATTTCACAAGCAATCCTTCCCGTTGCCGGGAAATGCCCATTTAACACGTATGAAGACTCAGAATTATCTAATTCTTTCCCAGAGGGTTGTGCGAGCACTTGACAATTATAAGCCCTTCTAAGTAGTGAGTCTGAAGGCGATGACTGGAGTGCTGTGCTGTTTTGGTCCGTCTGCTGCATGGGAATCTCCAACATAACAGTTAGATTGGAGATGGTGCGGAAGTGTGGGAAACCGACACACACTTGGTCTCTACCTCCTTCTCTTTATATGTCTGTTCTGTGTGTGTGTTTGTTTGAAATATATGTCTGTCTGCTCATGAGAACTTTCTATGAGAATGTAACAGATTGTATGAGTGTGAGATGTCTCACGCAGCTGAGAGGGGTTCCAGCCACAGGAAGCGCGTGTGTGTGTTTTGAGAAAGAGGCAGCGAGAGAATAGTGATTCAGGGTCTGTGGTGGTGAAACGTGGGACTCCATAGTCCGATTCTTCAAGTGGGTGGAATTAAACCATTCAACGTGTTACCTTCTCTTCAAAACCAGCCTGGAATCAAGACATGTGATGTAAACTCCAAAACAATACTACAGAAATTGCTCTCCTCAGTTCCCAAACGCTTACAGATTAGTGTTAAAAAAGAGGGGATTTAACACTGTGGTACCCATGCTCCTGTCCCAACTTTATTGAAATGTGTTGCTGGCATCAAATTCAAAATGTATTTGTCCAAAAACATTTAATATGTTGTCTTTGTGTCATTTTCTAATAAATACAGGCATAAACGTTTATATTTGCATTTTACACAGCGTACGTTTTTTGTAAACAGGGTTGTACTAAAATGATTGAAGTGGTGGCAAACATAATGTTATTGTACAACAACCTGAAATTAATTCAGATATAATTTATTCAACTTCATGCCTACAAATGTTAGTATCTTGTGATTTTTTATCTTGAACATTTTAAACCATTCATGATGTATACTTGAAAGGATCAAATACATTTTGGGATATTATAAAATGTTTGTTTTTTTGTTCTTTCTGGTTGAACAGGGAGATATTGCCTACATTAGCTCAACTTGTTTTGCCTAAATATAATCAGCAATTGTAATAAAGTCTCTAATACTTGTCTATCAACCTAAAAATAGGGTCTTGGAGGATGGTTCTTCACTGAAACTATATGGGTAAAACTTTTGATGAAGTGGAGAAGATTCACCCTCGGTGGAAAAGATCCAAAATATCTTGGCCCATGCTGGACAGATTTAAGAACTAGGAAGAAATCTTAAATTGCATAAAATAAAGTAATAAGAACAGATATGTTTTTGTTTTTAGAATGACTCCTCAAGCATTAGAGCTTCCCATTGTGAACTCTTCTTTGTCTGAGGAGGGATCATACAAGATGTTGAAGAACGACAGGCCAGATCCATTTCCGTCTTCTGATCCCTAGAAATCAAAGTCTTTATCTTTATGTAGCTTCCAATAGACCACATAAGACCAGTGGGTTTTAAACAACGGGAGAGAGGGTTAGTAAAGAGGGTTAGTAAAGAAGTTTATTAAAGAGGGTTTGTAAAGAGGGTTAGTAAAGAAGGTTAGTAAAGAGGGGCATTAGAGTAGAGGGGGTAGTAGAGTAGAGGGGTAGAATTATTTTTTGCCTAGAAGTTGCTCATAATGTGAACTAATCGAAGTATAAATACTTACATCTGTTTTACAATGATGAAGACTGAAAACAGAAAAATTTTCCAGACGTTCAGACACGCTGTGTGCAGAGACATGAGTGAAACACAGTACTTCTACCACACCAAATATTGAATAAGAATTGTCTGATAGGGTTTTGGACATCGTTACTCATCATCATGACATACTTGCTGGAGCGTCTCTGTTGTTGTACGTAGAGAATGGTGACTATGGCAACAGCCGCCAGCAGAAAGAGTCCTACTCCCAACAATGAGTACATGGAATCTACAGGAACACATGGGAGAAGCCAACCAGTCACCTCCATTAACACAGCTCCTGGTCCCAGGCAGTCAGTCAATAAATACATTCCCAGCCAGTAAGTAGGTCACTAAGTACAGTTCCAGTCAGTCAGCAAGTACCATCCCAGTCAGTAGGTACAGTCCTAGCCAGTGAGTCAGTCAGTGGGGTCTCAGCCAGTCAGTCTGTCAGTCAGTGTAGTCCCAGCCAATCTGTCAGTCAGTCAGTGGTGTCCCCGTCAGTTAGTCAGTAGAGTCCCAGTCAGTCAGTTACTAATTACAAACTAATTACAGTCAGTCCATCAAGTACTTTCCAGTCCATTTCAGTGTGGCATTACATTACTGCCTTACAGTCTGTGGTAGATGGAGCGTCTGTGGGCGTGGTGTTGGAGCAGTGACCAGGGTGGATAGTGATGTCATCTAGGGCCACGTCTCCACCAGGGGCTCGACCTCTCAGGTAGATGAACTCAAACTGTGGAGGGGACCGCACACAGCCTCGTCATTATACACAGATACAGTAATGTTAGTGACACAGCCTCGTCATTATACACAGATACAGTAATGTTAGTGACACAGCCTCGTCATTATACACAGATACAGTAATGTTAGTGACACAGCCTCGTCATTATACACAGATACAGTAATGTTAGTGACACAGCCTCGTCATTATACACAGATACAGTAATG
>JACXGK010012355.1:0-14462 GCA_016801125.1 Novumbra hubbsi | reverse complement strand
CCCCCCCCCCCTTCTTCACCGAACCCTCTCAGCTTAGTCCCGACAAGCACCTAATACATAAGTCACCCAAGGCCATGAAGTAACACCCTCACACACACCAGCAGTAACTAGCAGACATCCAGTATAAAACCCTTCCTGTACTCGAGGTAATTTGCTTGGAAAACACATTGCAGTGGTTGTAAAACACAATTTTCTAGTTCAGCAGAGGTCTAAAACAACCAGTCTGTTGTTGTTTCTCAAGCTACCCTCTATTCCAGACTGTATAGGGCAATTTGAACATGCACAGTAAGTGGCAGACCTTATAGTGCCCAGGGTGCTATTTAGAATGCATCCTGTGACTTTAGCCTGATTCAATGTGCAGCTCACTCAGTGTCTGGAAGAATACAAAGGCTACATTGGTGTCTGTTTCTGCAGGGGATGCTGAGCAATGAAACTACAGCTTTGCCCTGGCTGTCCTTGCGTTTTGGCACACAATGTCTCCATTCCACTCCAGTCCATTGAGGTCTTAAGTTAAAACGAGAACTCTTTCAGCTCTTGGAGACTCTGAGGACATTTGCTGCAGAGCCGTGTGATACTGATCCAGTGTGGGATGGGCACGTGTGTGTGTGTGTGCCCAGCTGAAATGACCAGACTGGCAGAGGCGTAAACATCAGGGGGTAAGGTGGAAAATGGCAGCTAGGGCTGCAGACAACGAGTGTCAGACATGGGAGCCGTTTCCAGGAGTCGAGCCACTAGTCAAGGAGCCTGTCTGTCGTCGATGTAACACACTGTGATTGCCAGAAAAAATCATGTGTTACACACATTATGGGCCAATCCACAGCTATAAGGCACATTTATCCAGTTTTAAATTGTTTGGAGACATCCGAAAGGGTATATTTCAGAAGCAGCTTGGGTTTTCATATGGAATGAACAGCACTGTAAAGATATTAACAAGCTGGTGTGCACGTGTCACAAGTCTGCATTCAAGACCAGTCAGACGTGGAGGAGCCCTTCTGTTCCTGCCGCGTTCTCAATACAAGCAGTTGCACACAATCAGATACTAACACACAAACATCAGGCCGGCAACGACGCTTATCTGCTCAGGCCACAGCTGAGTGTACAGCGTTTCCACAGCACCCATCTCCCTGTGTAGCTCTTAAGGCCCAGAGAAACACCAATTCCACTTCTTATTGTAAAAGCCCTTCCTGTCCTAAGCCCAGATATGCTCATGACATTGAAACACTATTGCAATCAAGCCTGCTGAGAGAAAGGCTTTATATGAACATAAGGCAGAGGTCATGAAAATAGGGCTGAGCTATTGTTTCAGTCCACAGGGTCATCCTGGCTAACTTTGAGAAACACGGCCATTGGACTTGACTGTTTTATTTGGCTGATCGTATCTTTCCGGCTATGATGCTAGCAAGGATGAGCGTCTGGAGTGATTCACCATTTCCCCCTCTCTGATTCTTCACCAACATTAAACAGATGACAGATGCAATATGAGGAAAGAATGAAATAGAAACATCAGACACAGGCTTGTGCAATTTAATGTTACCCTTCTATTAAAGACTAATTAAACGCAGATTCTTACTAGCATAATAACGTTCTGCTAGTCATCACTGGACTGCTGACTTGTCATAACTTGCAGCCAACAGTTCTAGATTCGGGGAAATATGTTCTAGATTTATTTTTGTAACCAGGTTCTGTATTGGAGACCATTATGCTTTTTCAGTTGTAAGGCAATAATAATTTTACACCAGAAACAAAGCCTCCAGTATTTTCCCCCAAAATAAAAAGTTTCACAAGAAAAGACATGCTGATGACGAGATTCTCGCAGAGTGATTCAAGGAAGCCCCTTCAACCGCTGATCTTTTGGCCCTGACAGAGACATGGATTACCCCAGAAAACACCAATTCAAGTACTCTCTCGTAATCTTTTAAAATTGTTGTCCCAAATTCTATTTGAGATGAAAATAAGTACAAAGTATCTCACATTAATATGCCAACAATATGCAATGACCATTTAAAGTTTTAACCCATCAATCGAGATAAAAAGTGACAAAAACCCTACCAGGCTAGCTGTCCAAAAACTGACATTAACATAGAGGATTGGCAGAGTACCATAGTCCATGTGGTATTTATTAAAAAAACATTATACTGTCTAATTATTTTAGCCATGTTATATTTTTCTCCTAGTGTGAGTTAAACCTAATGGCACCATGGCCTTTCATGACAGCAACCAGAGTTATATTTCCTGCCAACATATTGTGCTACAATAATATTTTTCACACACATATTTTAAAAACATAACACCATTAAATGCATGCTTGGAATGGATAAGAGAAGAATCACTGAGATTCTCATTTCACTGTCGTATAAAGCTGGTAATTATGTCAGATTGGGGCCTTGGAAGGAGGTAGACTGTGGAGCTTAAGGGCAGGAATTAAGGGGACACGACAGTGTTATGGGGAATCAGTGGCATGGGATTTGGTGCCGTCACTGGACAGAGGAAAGAAAATGACTTTAAACACCAAAGTAAATTGTTAAAATCCCAGGCTTTTTCAACTTGCACAGATTTTATCAAGGCAACTCATAATGTGACTCAGTAGTGTGTATGGCCCCCACGTGCCTGTATGCACTCCCGTCAACGTCTGGGCATGTTCCTGATGAGACAACGGATGGTGTCCTGGGGGATCCCCTATTAGACCTGGATCAGGGCATCAGTGAGCTCCTGGACAGTCTGTGGCGCTGGGAAACGTAAGGACCAGTCAATGGCATCAATGCCTTCATCATCCAGGAACTGTCTTCACACTCTGGCCACATGAGGCCAGGCATTGTCCTGCACCAGGAGGAACCCAGGGCACACTACACCAGCGTAAGGTCTGCCGATGGGTCTGAGGATTTTATCCTGGTACCTAACAGCAGTCAGGGTACCGCTGGCTAGCACGTGGAGGTCTGTGCGACCCTACAAGGATATGCCTCCCCAGACCACCTCTGACCCACTGCCAAACCGGTCACGCTGGATGACGTTGCAGGCAGTCTAACATTCACCATGTGTGCCGTCCAGGAGGAGTTGGAGGAGGAGTGACAAGGACACTAGCAAAACGAAAAACCAGAGAACAATCAGGCAGGACAGACAAGGAGAAAGCAATTGTCTGGCCACCTGCAAAAACCATTCCCTCTTTCGTCTTGCTGAGGCCTTTCCAGCGCATCTGTTGGCACTTTCATTTGCACCAAAACAGGTGACATTGATTCACGATAACTTATGCTTCCAAGCCGTACAGGTTGACATCCCTGAAGTTTAATTGATTTGGTGTTATGCTGTGATGATTACATGTTCCCTTAGTCCTTTGAGCAGTGTATGTTTTATGTACAAAAAGACAGTAACTCACTGATGCCACTTTTGGCACCTCTCAAATACCTTTCCATTTAGCCTCCTGATGCTCCCTATTTAAGCCCAATCTCCCCCCTCTCCACATCCTATGACTCACTGTCCCATCCCTCCTGGCGGCCTGGACCCTCCCATTCTTGCCCGTTGCTTAGTCACTCACTGCAAGCTTATACAACAGTGCTGAGAGCAGCTGAGTGAGATGTCTTTGGTGGGAATAAAGTCTTAGTCCAAAAAAAATTACACTTTATCCCCCTGCTAAAACCCCTTTCTATCATTACAAATGTTGGGCTTCTTTTCCTAACTGAATAAGCTCTTTGCCACCTTCTACTTTCCTCGACTTTCCTCCTTTTCTATCATTATTACCTTTCTGAAAACAAATTTTGAGATACTTTGAAAAGTAGGTAGATGATATACACACATCATTCAATCATTCAGCCCGCTGGTAACTCACACCTCACATTCTTTCAACACACTAACATTATTTTCCTGCTCTCTCCAGCTAAAACAATATATGCACCTGCCCCTTGACCACAATCATTTCCTCAGATCATCTTGCTACCTCCTCTAACTTGATGGCCAGAGTTGGTCAACCCTATAAACTAACACACCACTGGCCTTTTCAAATCACAAAGCCTCTCCTTACTTTCTCATTTCTCATTCTACTAGATCCATGCCCTGCCCTTAGCACCTATTCTCCAACATCAAAAGAATTAGCCGATATCTACTTCATAGATTCAAATGTGGTTGTCTCACGCCATAAAATAAATCTATGCACTAATCTATAAAAGACAATGGTGTGTACAAAAGCTAATAAACCAGTAATAAACTGTAATGCTGCATGATAGACAGAGATAGATAGAGTCCAGTCTAATTCTGAGTTTGAGAGAAACTAAAATATCTGAGACAAAATATGTATTGTATTGCCTTTGGGCACCACTTGCGTGACTATCTTCTGTCTGATAGACTCCAGTCCAGTTTACTTTTCTCCAACACGCGTGTTACAGATTTGCTAGTAACAGAGACCAGATTTTGATAAGTCTTAGTGCATGTCATTGAGGGAGATGGCAGCTAGGAATCTGCACGAAATGGACAAGACAGAACCTCTGAAGGAATGCATGGGTGAGATTCTCAAACTGAGTTATGACTTTGTTGATGCCAGCATCTCCAGTTAGAAAATGTTTCCTCTTTATGGTGATGTTTGGTCACACAAGAAAAAACACAAATATTAAGATCTTACCGACGGGTTGGGATGGGTTGTGTCACTCTTTGGATTAGTCATGGCACTTGGAAAAAAATGTTGCTGTATATGTCAGTTGTTTTGTTTACTTAAAGTTTGTTTACTTGATCCCGATGTTTATTTTGACATCTGTGTGGGAGTGTTTTGGGAAATTACTTCTCTGTAAAGGAAATTAAACGTTTCTCAAATAATAGCGACTTAAGATGAAATCCAAACTTGGTGTTCTCAAGATGTCTCATTCATGCCAATGAATGATTTGAGAAAATTCCTGTGAAGTAAAGCATTTTACACCTAGCCTATCGTGATTTGAGAAAGAAATAAAGATGTTACTACGTTGTTGTTATCAAGTAATAACATTGTTATCTAACATCAATGCATACAACAACCTTTAATCTGTGTGTGATTAGGGTTCCACATGTGCTGTTTTATGGGATAGACCTTTTCTTATTGGTGGATATGAGCATTGACCGCCTCCTATATGCTCGGGGCAATAAATGGCTGTGTTACCTCATTGGATCATTGGAGATTGTATGTAAGAACTGTGGAAGGTCAACATCGGACTCATGCTAATAAAGAAGGAAATCTCCCCTGACTAGAATGGCTCATCATTTGGTTGTGGATGGGAATCTAACACAGGACAGGTTCTGTTCTGCACAGAGACGGGAAACGAAGCGGTCAGATGGGGCCCCCTCAGACATTTCAAGCTAGATCCTTTATTATTGAACTTGTTAACAATTGACTCTATTGAATGCAGGCATGTTCCTTCCTCTCAGCTTTACAGCTTAAAAAGAGTAGAATCAATGTTCCTTTATGCCCATGAACAGCAATCCATGTTTGATCACTACCAAATGTAAAACAGTGGATTTATTTTGAACAAGCACACCGCATTCAACATTCAAACAAAGATATTAGACTTCAGAACTCCTACAACACAATACTTTGTGATGTAATACTGGGTAGATGTAGTACTGCATCTACGTCTGCCTGTACATCTATGCATACTACACGGCAATGTGTTTCTGTGTAAATTGCCTTTCAATGACGAAGCACTGAACGTTACAACAAACCACGGCAAAATCCAGCCACTATGACAACAGAAAGCCACAGACAAAAGAACAAAGGTTTCTCTCTGTGTGGACTATGAACAATCATGACAAAGCTGTTGTTTGACAAAACTGTTCTCAGTGTTAGGAAGTGGGTAATCCATCTTAATTTAATCTTTTAGAAAATATTCAGTGATTCAATGTCTGTCCCTTCTTCAAAAACTAGTCACTTTACCAACCTTCCCTTGTGACCAGTTCTACTGAATCCATCTGTTCTTGATAGAGGAACACAGCAAGCTATTCAATCCATGATGTAACTTTCATTTTATTCTAGCTACAAGATCCCGATATCAACTCTAGCATCATTCTCCTGCTTGGTTATCAGTCCGGCTGTTATGATAAATTAAAATGAGTGAAATTCCTTAGCCAAGTCCCAGGGGCCATACTTATAAAGCTTGCAGATAGCATCGTAAAAATATGTATGCTTTTCCAGAAAACATCTTTCACCCATGTCAGTCTTCAATGGTAGGCCATACTTTGGGTCCCAAAGGATCTGTCATTTTCTAACTGTATTCACGCTTCCTTCAAAGCTTAAGGAGACTTGAACGCATCCGGGATACATCTCAGGCAATTCACATCATGATAATACAATCATTACGACGCCTAGTTCTTACTGCCTCATCGACCAGTTAGCGGCTAGTTATGTTAGCGGCTAGTTGTGTTAGTGGCTACATGTGTTAGCGGCTAGTTGTGTTAGCGGCTAGTTATTCATGTCATTGCAATAGAGGTCCAGCTCCCCGTTCGCATGGCCTCACCAGAGTCGGCATCAGCGACACTGCAGACTAAATACCGTAGAAGACTGATCACAATGACCCAGATCCACTCAACCAGTGATAGGGGAGACTCAGAGTCAGGTCCACGTTGCCAACAGGAGAGCATTTCTGCCCAACGCCTGCACGGACTCATCTTCTGACGTGACGGAAACAGAGGCAGTGAGGGAGCCACGGCTCGTGCCGATACACGCCTTACAGGAGTGCTGCCATGTTGCTCCTGCTGCTCCTGGCGGAGGAGGCGCATGTACAGATCTGCAACCACCTTGAAAACAACAACGTGGCAACAGTGCCATGACACCTGCCCACTTGGCAACCCAGGACACGAACCGGCTGTTTTACATTTCTGACGAGAAGGGATTAGGACTTTCCCTCCTGAGGGCTCTCTGTGTTGTTGATGGGGGCATTACGGCAGATTGTTAACGCTATGACCGTTGAAGTCTGTTATGGTCAGGTGATATTTGGAGCATGCAGTACACGCACTAAGACGTAGAGATGTTTCTGTTGACCAAGAGGAGCGGGCCCCTCGCTATGCTATTAAATGGACTAGAGGTCAGTGTTGAACAAAGAATATCAGAGAAATCATTCAAATCCTTACACTCAGAAGGGCATTGATGATGGTGACACTTGAAGTTTCAACACACACAGCATGCTGTACTCTTCCTCCAGTCTCTTTAGCCACCATGATATGAGTCAAGGCAGGACAGCACTTATCTCTCCCTGCCAATCCATGAGAGAGTAGCCGGGGCATGGCACACTGATTCATGACTAAGTCTGGGACTAAGCCTGGGACTGATTGACTGGGAATAAGATTTTGACTGTTTAACTCGGACTAAGTCTGACTAGTTTATGACCAAGCCTGAGATACATTAAGACTAAGCCGGAGACCGGAGACTTGACTGTTTCTCACACACACTCATCTAGCCTCAAAGATGTATTACTCTTCTGGTAACAGTTTGGGGAAAACAGCCAAATAAAACACATTTTGGTCTCTGTTAAGGAGAACAAACTGGACCAAAGTTAGTAAAGATTTAAATCATACCATAAAAAGACTCATCTTCTACTTTCACACACACTTTCAGTTTTCACTATTCATCAAACCTGTCCTATTTTCACAATCTAAAAGTAGATCTGTCCCGCCCCAAGAATGTTATGGAAAACATGTCTGGCATGAATTAACGCGGCCATAAATTGGTAAATTAAAATCAGCCATAAATTGGTAAATTAAAATCTGAGAAAGACAGGTGCCATTTATCTTCTCCATTCAGAGCCTCTGTTACAATCTCTCCATTATATTCCTGTACTCCTCAATCACGGAGAGGGAGAGGGCGAAGAAGAAAGGACAAATAAAGTGGAAGTAGATAGCAGTTTATAAAAAAAGATTCAGAAAAAGAGAGGCTTTGGGAAAAGAGAGACTTTGGGAAAAGAGAGGCTTTGGGAACAAGAGAGGCTTTGGGGAGAATAGAGGCTTTTGGGACAAGAGAGGCTTTGGGGAAAAGAGAGGCTTGGGGACAAGAGAGGCTTGGGGACAAGCGGCAGGTCTTACAGGGGCGTCGATCTTGATCAGGGCGATATCGGCCTTCTCATCCACGTCCTTGATCTTGGCGTCAAAGGTGGCGCCACTCTTCAGCTCCACCTTCACTCTGTGCTTATTGGCCACCACATGGGCATTGGTCACGATGAGGCCATCCTCTGACACCACAAAGCCAGAACCACTGGCCACTGCCACCTCCCGCTTAGAGAACACCATCCTGGGGGGAGAGACAGGAGGCAGAGTGGTTAGACGAGGTGGACGGAGGGAGGGTGAGAGGGAGAAACGGGGTGAAATGGGAGCGAGCAAGGGAGACATCCATCATTGGTTTTCACCTAAAAAGGGTACCACCTAAGACCCTTAGAAGTGTCAACAACTGTACTGTTCAGTAAGAGTGGGACTTGGGCAACAAATATTCTGTTTAGTCCACAGCTGTTCGGTTTGAAGATCAACTACATGAATTACCCGATGTGTTTATTAGCATGAGGCAGGGACGATCTTGCGGGATACTTCATAAACAATTCGCACACGATTCCGAGTCAAACCGATAACTATGCACGCAGCTGTGAAATGCAGGAAATCTGGTGGCAAATCTGCGTGTGCACGTGACTTTAACTTTGCTAACGGTCTATCCACCCCCGCCACACACCTGAGGGTGTCGTCGCATGTGTTAGCGAGTGCTCGCTTGTGTGTAGATGCGATGCAGAGGAGAGGGTTTTTTACTTGCGGTACAGCTCGATGTGAACCACGGCCGGGGCGATCTTCTCAACGACGTCAGCAATAAAGTTGTATTTGTGGCGCAAGCTGTCCGGGTTCTTCTGGCCTGGAAGACATCCCAGAAACACTATTAACACGCCGTAGAGTGCCTACAGCGGAATTAGGTCGGGGTTATTTGGTTCTGCCACGGGACCTGAAATGAGAGCTTAACTCAAGACGCATTCCTGGGGAGAAGAGAGTTCTTTGGCCCCTGGACTAGCAGAATTCTGATCTACTGGGAACCTGGAGGTTCTGTTTTTTCTCTCCTCATTAAGCTTATACAATATAGGAAGTGACTTAAAACAGAACTGTTATAACCATAACACTTTATTTTACCTTGCACAACCCCTAGTTATGCAACAGCCAGTGTGTGTGCAAAACATCTGCAATTATGCCTTTTCCTTTGGTTAGTCATCTCTTTCCTTTGGGTCTGTCAGTCCAGTCAGAGAATATCTTTATTCCTATACTCAATGTCCTGCCTCTAATAAAGAGAACATTTCCACCAGAGCTCCCCACCTGATGATTTCATAACCCCTATTTAATGTGGTTTGGTCTCATACAACCCAGATTAAAACCTATAATGTGTCATTCATTTTCACCCCTTTTGTCGAACTGTTAAACAATTACAATGCACTGCAGATGGTCTGAACTTTACTGGCCTGAGCCCTTTCAGTCACCTCAACCGCAGGGATATTCACAATCTGCAGATGGAACACCTCAAGTGTGGCGATCTCACTGGGTTGTACCACATCTTACTTGAAGATCAGCTTGTCTGAAGACTATCTGTCATCGTCTATGACCTATCGATAATCCGTCTATGATCCATCCAAAAAAGGTGTTTCATCTTAGGAGCACACAAAGAGCCAGAGGTGGAGATATTGACGACAAGAGAATCATAGCACAACATCTAAGGGCCTAAGGTCTTCACAGCTCGTCTCACTGTGCACCCCTTACTGTTCAGCCTATTCATCTCTGGCCACAATGAATCCATCTAACAGGCTCTGACAGCTCCATGCTGTATTTTCATGTCACAAATATTCTCCCCGTCTAGGGAGCTTCAGAGACCTCAAACAACCCAGAGCAGCTGTGGATTGCGGAATGCAATGGGTTGAGCCCAGCGGTCTGTGTTCCCCCTGAGGCAGGCTCCGCCACTGTGACTAGTCATCTTTTATGAAAGAATGATTCCATCTGTAGCTGAAAACAGTAAGAGAGAGACAAATAGCAGAGCGTCCTCTCTACCAAACCTGAAAGAGCCATGCATGTTGGCACAATGAGGAAAAAAAACCTTAAACCAATAACGGGAAAATATCTCAGTATGTATAAAACTGATAGATAATATCTAAGTGCTACCTCTATTTTTGTTCATCCCAAACAGCCACACACTCTCTTTGGTTCGTCAAAAGACCACCACCTGATTAGACACCGGCAGTTTGAACATTTTTGAATGGAAATATAACTTTTTTGAACTGAGTTAAAAAAACGATCCAACCTATTGGATGCTAACGTAAACGAAATCACACAAGACGTACAACACACAAAGATACAAATTTTAAATACATCAAGCCAACGCAGAAACAGACAATAATAGCTCTACCTCTCTATAAACATGAGTTTTTGTTCCTAGCAGACCTGCTGAATATTGGGTATGGCCAGTTTATTCTTTCCCACTGACGGTTTCCTGTTGTGTCCAAATAGGACACAGATGACTGGTTTGGCTGGCCACCAGGGAACCTCTTATATCACAATCTCAGAGTTAAGTAACAACAGAAAGAGACAGAGTCATTGTTTTGACCTAATTGTAGATATGGTCAACTGTGTGGAATAGATCTACCCTGACCAGTTGTTTTTCGTTGGACTACAGCAAGTTGTTAATTCGCATTGCATGATTGAGTCTATTGAAATACTTAGGAGGTTACCAGAAGACAAAACTCTCCTAAACAACGAATTCTCCTGTGGTTAGTCAAGACAGACAGTGTTAGCTTAAACACAGGGCTAGTGTGTATGTAAATGGCTACACACTGTACAGTGTTGAATTAACAGTTTGCTTGTGAACATTAACACCGAATGTGCAATTAACACTTAATGTCACTTAACATACAATAAAACATAATTTAGTATGCTTAACCATTACGCCAATTAAAAACCTCACCACGTCAGGTTTTTAAGTAGGGTTGCAAAATTGCAGTAATTTCCCCCAAATAGCCTGGTATCCTGGTTGAACGAATCCAGATTTTTCACTTTTTCTTTTCCATTACCATGAATCTTTGGATTCTGATTCCAGGAAAACTTAAAAGATGGCAGAGTTAACTGAATTTGTAACCATGACTGTTGGCTTACAAAGTCATGTGGACTCCAACCAAAGTTAGGATTTCCAACAGTATAACTTTGTTTTATTTATCTGCAACCTTTTTTTTTTATTAAACACTCAAAAGATACAATGTGAAATGAATGCTATAAATGTTACACTGACAAATCAACATTAGGTAACTGTGTATTGAGTGTTCTCTCCAGAACTGTAACCAGTTTTCCAGACTTGAATGTTTAGCAACAGTGCCTGTCAATTATTCAATAAATCACCCGCCCATTTCAATCTGCGTGTCCCAGTCCGCCCATGGGCATTTCAGTCATGCATCCAATGGTATTCCCATGGAGATGCAGACATCAACGGTTTATTAGTTTTTCCATGATGCAGAAACTTCCCCTCTCTTTCTGAAAGGACTGGGTGGCATTAGATGGCAGGCTCCCATTTAGTCAAGACCCCCCCCCCCCTTTCCACACACACGACTTACAAACACTTAACCATCCAATATTTTGTCGGACCAGACTTGACATTTGTGTGTGTTTTTTTTATGTGTTTCCATAACTTACCAGCAAAAACCCTTTCACTTTTAAATGATAAAGAATACAAACGGCTTCTGAGCGATATTTACCTTGTGTAACATTTATAACCAAACATGCCCTAAGTGGGAAGTATAGATAAGGAATTTCACATAAGCATCAAAAAGTAAATTCAACCCATGTCTACAAAGTGTTTTTAGGACAACGTATTGACATACTTTAGTAGCTATGTTTTGTCTACTGTACTTCAATGTGAATGCAGGTTGGATTTACACCTTTTCAAACCACCACATTTGTAGTCATCATGAAGATAATAGACTTTGTCATTCAAATAAAATAATGATCTGCAATGTGTTGGTCAAAAACTAGCAGCTGTAACGCAGTCATTGCGGGAACGTTTGTCTGGGCATAGTGAGGCAGAAAGCATATCAAGGTAAGCAGGTCCTCTGACCTGATAGAGGGAGAACAGCATCCCCAAATCAAGATGTTGTTCTTGAGGGAAGAGGAGGGATAAAGGGGCAGGAGTTGGACACCACGAAGGGTTAAAACAGGGGCAAGACTACGCCAACTGCAATCGAAAAAGACACGCTTTTTGGAGTATGCTTGACTTATAAGCCTATAATTTCTACAAATGCCAGAGGGCCATGTAAAGAACTTGTCACTCAAAGAACTATATGAACAACCTACCCAGTCAAAAGTCGACCTTAAAAGATACTTCAAAGAGCTAGAAAGTAGTTCCCCTTCAGTTTCAATGTGAAGAATCCCAAAGGGACCCTCCGTGAACCTTTTCACCTTGCTGTGGTGTGTCCATTAATCTGATACGGTTCAGGGTATGTATAAGAGAGCAGGGACGTGCACAGGGGGGGGGGGGGCTAAGGTTGCCCAGGCAACTGCCCGTATGCCCTCCCTGACTCACGTTGTCCCTCCTAGGGTGAAAAGTCAGGTGGTTCGCCCTTTTCTCAGGTCAAAGCAACGGCCCCTCAATTCCTGTGCACGTCCCTGTAAGAGAGGATCCACTGTAGCGCTGGCTGACTGCAAACCTCTTCAGGAATGAGCAGTGTGATCACAGCTGTGTGTGTGTCAGTATTTATGTGTTATACTTTCATCACATGCACCATGAGGCCAAGCATCACAACTACAGACTGAAGAAGCTGTGTTTATTTTGCTCTGCATACATCAAGCGTCCCAGAAAGCCTGGTCTGATTCCAGCGGGTTTTGACTTTGACCGTGTTAAAATAATAAAATGTGAATTTGGTCAGGAAAGACCCTGACTTAAGGTGTAGTAAACTGAAGCACTGACAGGCTCAGAGCTGATGTTTGCTGTAAGCTTTGTGCCAGCTCAGATCAAACCATCTGCATGTGTAGCCCTGCCAGACACTTCATAATTCAAAGTGGAAAAGGAAGGAAACCTACAAAGCCATGAAACTGGAATTAAATGACAACTAAACAGCAAATTATAATGCCTTATAATAAAAATAAAAAAGTATTTGTTAAATCATTAGGCTACGTTATATATAAAACATTGTGGTATGATTGATGCAGTATATTTAATAATGTATTTCCCTGAGGTTGATTTTGGGCTTAAACATGCTCAGTCTGACTCTGAGATCTTTATAACTTCCAAAAATGTTAGACTATTTTGAGAGCAGTAGGCCTACAATTTAATGTTATTTTAAAAACATTACAGAATTTAAAACCAGACCAAATCAATAAATCATAAATATTTGTTTTCAATTTGTCTATATATTTTACCCTTTTTATGCAAACATTGAGATTCATACAACCATGCAGTAGCACATACCTTGGCCACAGGTTCCTCTCTGTATCAAGATTATGGGTGGCTGCTGCAGCTTCAAAGCGCGGTTACTCACTCTCTTCAGCTCGCAGAGGTTACGGTAGGACACCCCGTCACTTCCACACACCGGGTCCGAACCTTGGCAGACGCACACGCCGGTTTTTCCCCGTCGCCTAACGGTGGCGGACACCCGAATCCCGTCCGTAATCGAGCATTCCATGCCCTCTCCACACTCCGGGTCCCCTAGTCTACCCGTGCCGCCGCATGCTTCTCCCTCTCCCGACGCACAGACTGGACAGCAGTCGCATTGGTCAAGGATATCACCGGCCATGCAATCCGCAGGGATCGGGGGGCAAAGAGACTTGGCACATTTCTCTGGACAGCCGATGACATATCGCTTGGTCCTTGCCTCACAAACAAACGGAACAAGGAGAACAGTTGCGCAAACTACTGACCAAAACATTATGAAAGAAGGAATTTAAATGATCCAAAAAAGTACGCCGTTGAAGCTATATAAATGCTTCAGAAATGCTTTGTTGTTCTACTACTGACAGACAACACAGACGGCGCTGTAACCGTCTGCTACGCACCAGAGTTTATAAAGGCAAGCGGACACGTTATAGCAACATAAACAAGACATTCGATTGGTGTGCAGTACTGACGTCCGATGCCGGGATGGTGCTGACCACTCCTCCACCCAACACTTTACCGAAGCAATGTAAGAGCATTTCAACCGGATCACAATGTTCTTAGAATAATACTTCATTCTGGTAAGTTAAGAAAATAATGTAAATTCACCGTTGCTCTTGTAGGAGAGGTCCTGTTGGTAGAGCATGGCGGCGTAGTATGTTAGCAATTGTTTTCTCGGTGGCAATGGTCCCAGCTGCCTTGAGATCATTGACAAGATCCTCTGGTGTAGTTCTGGGCTAATTTCTCACTGTTCTCATAATCATTGAAACTCCACGAGGTGAGATCTTGCATGGAGACCCAGACCGAGGGAGATTGACAGTTATTTTGTGTTTCTTCCATTTGCGAATAATTGCACCAACTGTTGTAAACTTCT
>JACXGK010012354.1:0-14367 GCA_016801125.1 Novumbra hubbsi | reverse complement strand
GAAGCAATGCCATATATGTTCCTGATGAATAATACTCCTGAAGCAATGCCATATATGTTCCTGATGAATAATACTCCTGAAGCAATGCCATATATGTTCCTGATGAATAATACTCCTGAAGCAATGCCATATATGTTCCTGATGAATAATACTCCTGAAGCAATGCCATATATGTTCCTGATGAATAATACTCCTGAAGGAATGCCATATATGTTCCTGATGAATAATACTCCTGAAGCAATGCCATATATGTTCCTAATGCATATTTATCTGGCATTGTTTATTCTCTTGCTCTTTTTTTCATCTCTTCACCGTCCCGCTGTCTTTCTCTCCGTTCCTCCACAACCACAGTCAGACAATCTGGACTCATTTCATTTTCTGACATGGCAAGAACAGCATGGAGATTATTAGGAGTTGTTTTCTCTCAGTCACTCTGACATCTCTGACAGACACACACACACATACAGGCACACACAGAGACACACACACCCACGCACAGACATAGCTTCGGGCCACTTGACAGGTAATTACAGTGTATCTAAAGTGCCATTGGGGAACCCTTCATCACACACACAGAGTACCAAGATGTGATCCGCATTGAGATGATAAGGGATACGGTACTGGAATGTGGATCACACACACAGTACCAAGGTGTGATCCGCATTGAGATGATAAGGGATACAGTACTGGAATGTGGATCACACACACACAGTACCGAGGTGTGAAAAAAAATAATTGACAGGATAAAACATTAAGAATTAGAGAGACAGAGTGAAACATTGAGAGGTAGAGAAATAGAGAAAAACATTGAGAAGTAGAGAGATAGAGAAACATTGAGAGGTAGAGAGATAGAGAAACATTGAGAGGTAGAGAGATAGAGAAACATTGAGAGGTAGAGAGATAGAGAAACATTGAGAGGTAGAGAGATAGAGAAACATTGAGAGGTAGAGAGATAGAGAAACATTGAGAGGTAGAGAGATAGAGAAACATTGAGAGGTAGAGAGATAAGAAACATTGAGATGTAGAGAGATAGAGAAACATTGAGAGGTAGAGAGAGTGTGGAAGGGAGAAAAATAACCGGGAAAACCCCCAATGCCTCATTTGCGGGTTGTGAATAAACATGGGAAGTCATCTTTATTGTAATTGGCTGCCTGTACTGTCAATCGCCCGGTGACACTGTTGCTAACAGGCCCAAACTATAAAATATAACGAGTCAAACAGCATCACGGAAAGGCTATTGACATAAGGTCATCTGAGAGCTGTTAAAGAGAAAGACAGGAGGACAGTAAATGCTAACTAGTACTACTAACTAGTTCACCTAGCAAACATAGCTGGGTATTATACATTGTGGAGCTGGTAAAGTGTGTATCTTTGTGTGCATCAATGTGTGTGTGTTTGTGTCTGTGTGTGTCTCGGTGTGTGCACATCTTTCTGGGGGTGTGTGTGTGTGTGTGTGTGAAGGAACAGAGGCAGTAGATGACTAGCGTAGCTGCAGGGCAGTGGTCCCCGAGGGAGGCAGATCTCAGTGCTGTCAGTCTCCGCCCCGGGCCAAGCTAAACGCTGAACCTTTCCATGGTAATCCCCGCCCTTTGTCACCCACAGCAACACCGCTGGATCTGACGCAGCAGCGAGGAGCAAAGACAAACCTGCTCCTTTTAGGGCAACGGGGTCCTTATTCCTCGTGTAGTACGCTACATTTGACCACGGCCCAAAAATGAAGCAGGGTACGCTGCTGTCCCCCAATCTTCTCCCCCTTCCTCCCCCATCTCCCCCTTCTCCTCCCCCTTCCTCACCCCTCCCCCGTCTCTCTCCCCCTTCAGCAGCTCTGTTCCCCTGTAGGGTGTCAGAACAGCAACCACTGTGATGGAATCAGAAGGGAGATTTGTGATAGGATTAATGACTCCTGAGCTCTTCTTTTCTTTCTCTTTCCATCTTTCTCTCAGAGCATTTTTATCCGACAATAGTCTTACTAGGAATAAAGAGAAATGTTTTTGGGGAAAAAGAGTGAAAACGTAAATGGTCACACATCACATCCCGAGGTAACGTACAATAACAATAATTGATTTGGTTGTTGGGAAGCAAAACACCAGAACAATCCAAATATCACCAGCAACAGCACTTGTTCAAGAGCCAGCATCATGTTAGCTACCAGGTAATCATCATTATACTCCTTCCAGGTCGGTGATCTGGCCTGTGACTTCATCTTTGCCGGTGTAAATTGAAAATTATATTTACTTGTAGTCTGAATAGGCTTTCAGTTCCTGTCTCACTCCTAGTCCCAGGGCCTGTCTCACTCTCAGTCCCAGTCCCACTCACAGTATCAGTCCCTTATTCACTCTCAGTCCATGTCTCACTTTCAGTCCCATTACCCGTCTCACTCTCTTGAATGACATAGCCAGGCATAACTAGAAGGCCATAGTACGCATTTCAAAGCAGGCTACATCGGCAAGCTGCACATGTCTCCTTGTCATTCAAACAGCGTGAAGCGTTTGATCTAAACAATGCTATTTCCTCTCCTCCAACTTCCCCAAACAGACATTACTTGGGTCTGTATCTCTTTTCCCAAGAGGTAGGCCACCTCTTTTTCTGTAGCCTCAAAACATAATGTGATCAATATACATCCATCAGTATAGGTAGGCTATATAAATATATGTGATCTATATACTTCCATCAGTATAGGTAGGCTATATAAATATATGTGATCTATATACTTCCATCAGTATAGGTAGGCTATAAAAATATATTTGATCTATATACTTCCATCAGTATAGGTAGGCTATAAAAATATATGTGATCTATATACTTCCATCAGTATAGATATAGATAGGCTATATAAATATATGTGATCTATATACTTCCATTAGTATAGGTAGGCTATTTAAATATATGTGATCTATACACTTCCATCAGTATAGGTAGGCTATATAAATATATATGATCTCTATACTTCCATCAGTATAGGTAGGCTATACAGTTTTACACAACTGCATGTTTCAGATTTTTAGAACTGTATAGCACCACAGAAACACACACTGAGACACACACATACTGTATAGCACCACAGAAACACACACTGAGACACACACATACTGTATAGCACCACAAAAACACACACTGAGACACACACACACTGCCCCTTTAAACATGTTTTGTCCAGCTAGAACAAAGCCAGATGAGCCCTGGAACAACGGACACGCCTCTAGCCAGCCAGAAAGACCCCTTATGGCAAACAATTCATTATAGAAGATACCAGTGTTTCACTATGAATAACACACGTCAGGAGAGGACATACTACTGATCTGTCTCGGTCTGTCTGTTTGTCTCTGTGACTCCAGCATTCTGTCATTCTCTCTCTGTCCCTCTGTCTCTGTCCCTCTGTCTCTGTCCCTCTGTCTCTGTCCCTCTGTCTCTGTCTCTCTGTCTCTGTCGGTCTTTATCGGTCTATCTGTGTTTCTCTCATAAAGAGAAAACATACAGACAAACAAAGAGAAACAATAAGGGAAAATCACTTTTCCCTCTCTTTCTACACTGTGTTGACTCCATACCTCACACATGACTTCCCCACCATGGAGACCACTCTGTAACAGAGTGACTTCACCCCTCACACATAACTCCCTGTTGTGGAAACCACTCTGTAACAAAGTGACTCCACCCCTCACACAATACCTCTTCAACATTAAAACAACTCTGTAACAGTGTGACTCCACCTCTCACACATACCTCCCTGTTGTGGAAATCACTCTGTAACAGTGTGACTCTACCCCTCACACATGACCTCTGCAACATTAAGACCACTATGTAACAGTGTGACTCCACCCCTCTCACAAGAACTCCCTAACATTAAAACAACTCTGTAACAGTGTGACTCCACCCCTCACACAAGACCTCGTCAACATTGGGACCACTCTGTAACAGTGTGACTCCACCCCTCACACAAGACCTCGTCAACATTAAAACAACTCAGTAACAGTGTGACTCCACCCCTCACAGGCAGCTGACTCTGAACACAATGAATTTCCAGGGTTAGGGTTACTTCAACTCTCCTCAGGTTTCCTCAGTGTTCCTTCACAGATCAGCCCAAAGCCATCCCCATGGCAACCAACCGTACCCCACGCAACAGATCACCCCAAAAAGGACAAACTGCTCATATCCCTGTCTCACTCTCATCTGTCATAATCATCTCCCTGTCATCTCCCTGTCTCACTCTCATCTGTCATAATCATCTCCCTGTCATCTCCCTGTCTCACTCTCATCTGTCATAATCATCTCCCTGTCATCTCCCTGTCTCACTCTCATCTGACATAATCATCTCCCTGTCTCACTCTCATCTGTCATACTCACTGTATCCTCTACTTGACAGTATGCTGGCCTTCATCATCCTCACTGTATCCTATATATGACAGTGGGCTGGCCTTCCTCATCTTCACTGTATCCTATATATGACAGTGGTTTGGCCTTCCTCATCCTCACTGTATCCACTATTTGACAGTGGGCTGGCCTTCCTCATCCTCGTTATATCCTCTTTACGACAGTGGGATGGCCTTCCTCATCCAACAAGTATAGTTTGCTGTTCTTTGGCCAGGTTTTTCTAGGAAAAAATAAGTTGTTTATCTCTTTTTCCCTTTTGTATCACTTTCTCTCTCATCCCTCGCTCCAAATCTGTGCCTGTATGGCAAACATGCTAATATTTCCCAAAGAAAAGTGAATTAAAAGTGAGAAAGAACAAACACAACATCCACAAAACCATGAAAAAATAAAATAACAATAAACGTTACACACAGGAAGATTTGAAGAAAGATTCAGAGACACTGTTTATTTCACCTCTTCTCCTGTAGCTTTCTCCCACTCTCCATCTTTCTTCCCAACCCTCTCTCTCATTCGCTCCTCCCCGCCCACCCTATCAAGGTAGTAGTGTGTGGACATGAGAGCAGCGATGGAACTCACCCTCCGGTGTCCCAGGAGCCGCAGAGGAGATGTTCCCTGAGCCCGTTCTAACTAAGAATGAACTGGGGCCAAACTCTTCTTCAGACTCTGAGTCCAGAGCAGCACAGTTACCTAGCAACCTTCCCTGGCTCTCATTGGCTGCTGACAGGGAAGGGGGAGGGTATGAGAGGTGCTGGGGCTCGCCAGGGGAAGAGGAGGCGGAGGAACAGTGCAGAGGACGACCTGTAGAATCACAGACAGACAGACAGACGGACACAGACACATGGAGGACTAATGAAACACAAATGAAGCAGCACTACACAACTGAACACCACACAGCGTTGCATGTCTGTATGTGGTGTGAAGATAGAAGTGGATTTGTGTTGTTGTCTCTTCTTGGCTCAGATAAGCCCAGTGGGCAGATATCTGACCAGAGGACCAAAGCTTGCCAGACTAAATTCTAGAGCTTTTTTTTTACTAATCTGTCCCTGGGCAAGACAGCTAACCCTAATTAGGATGAATGTGGAAGCCAAATCTCAGTTGGACCATTTCTGAAATTACCTCTGTCACTATACAACAATCACTAAGCTACAACACTACCATCACAACACTACACTACATTAACAACACTATCATCACAACACATCACTACATTAACAACACTGCCATTACAACACTAGGAAACAGTAACAACACTAACATCACAACACTACATTTCTGTAACAACTGTCACACCACTACACTATATAAACAACACTTCCATCACAACACTACATTTCTGTAACCACTGTCACACCACTACACTATATATACAACACTTCCATCACAACACTACATTTCTGTAACCACTGTCACACCACTACACTATATAAACAACACTTCCATCACAAAACTACCATCACAACACTACATCAATTCCTGCACTACAACAACATCCAGAACACAAAAAACCCCACACAACAAATCAACAATAACAACATGATATAAGCCTCTCAATTCTGAGACAGAGGCAAAAACAAATCTGTTTCCCTTCTTTAATTTCTGTAGAGTTTTATAATAAAATCCCTAGCCGGTAAAAGCTATATAAGCAACGGTAGAAAATTAATACAAGGGAGGGAAAAAATGCAATAGCCTGAGGAAAGATTTGTGTCTTAACATTCAAATTAACAATCCTAGCGAATGTCAATATACTTATAATGTCAAAAAAGCTACCAATTTAAGTGAAATGACATTTTTAGAAGCAACAAAAACAATTTATTCTCAATGTAAATCTAATGATCTGCAGATGAGATGAGAGAACCAGATCCATTAGGATCATCCTGAGGGCGTATAATCTGGACCGAGCTATATATTTTCCAAAGTGAAATAACTGTCTGAAAACAAATGAAAAGAAAAATCTAACTGAAAGAATCATCACAGATCTTTTAAATAACTTAAGATTAAAAGACACGGTTACACTAGAGTATATTCCTACGCTTGTTTATTCCGTTGTGGAAGAGTTATAGTACGTAACATATGACTTATAGAGTCACCCGATAATTAGTTTTCTCTGCAAAAGAGATTTGAATGGAGTTTAGACTAAGCTAATTCAGATTCTAATGTTCCCTTCCAATCCTCCCTCCCTCTCCCCCTCTCTTTCTCTCTCTCTCTCTCCCTCCCTCCCTCTCCCTCTCCCTCTCTCTCTTCCTCTTCCTCTTTGTGTCTCACTCACTTATGTTTTTTCCTGGAACAATAAATCCTCTCTCCACCTCCGTCTTTCTGAAAGTCAGTCATTGTCTCCGATCTCATCCTGTCAGGGAAACTTAAATCTCCACATCATCTCCTAATAATGTGTGATTACCGTTTCATGCAGCTCCAACACACGCTGGAAAAACAACTGCTTAAGTGGTATTAGCACTGCGAGCGACAAAGCCGTGAGAGACACCCACTAGGGCCTTTTTTGTTCCCAGTCCTACAACCCAAACCCACCAATAGTTTGGGATGTTGACGGGCCAAGGCTGTACTGAAAACCCATGTTCTAGCTTTGGCCCAAATGGTGAACTATGCTCCAGAGTGTGCACTACTACAACCAGAGTCCCATGCGATTTGACATGACAACCACATAATTAAAGCTGTCCTAATACCCCCCCCCCCAACACACACACACACACAGTCACCATGTTAGCCATTTATAAGACACTAACAAGCAATTCATTGTTCAGGGTGACTTAGAGTTAGTGCCCCCTTGGTAAGATGGCAAAGTGGTACAACCATATATCATATCAATGTGCCTTTTATTAATGTAGCAATCGGCCTATACATGTCTGGCAGGAGGTGAGCCTGGACTCTTAGTCTAAACTCTTTAGGATTATCTTGTCTTGGCTTTTTTTAATAAGTGTACTCAGCCCCTATAGAGACAGAACAACGCAGGTGAAAATTGATAATGTCAGAATGTACTAATGTCCTAAACTAGCCAAGGTCAAAGGGCACGTTAATATCCCAACATCTTTCATCTTGTTGTGGTAAGGTCAGTGAAAACAACCCAAGCTAGATTCCTGAGGTTAAAAGAAAACGTTGTTTCCCCCAGAATAGATGACATGCCCATGTCGATTTATCAGCCATGCAGAGAAAGGTGGAAGTCCTCTACAAGTGGTCAAAGTCATAAATGGGGGTGAGGTATTATGGGAGGACATTACTCTCAGCAAACAAAGGTTTCACTATTCATTCATGTTATTCATCCTGCAACAGCAAACACACACACATACCCAACCACACACAAATACACATTCTAATGCACACACGAATACAGACACATACCCATGCACACAAATACATACACAAACACACGTGCACATAGAGTACAGGGTAAAACAGAACAGAATCTAAATGATAAGAGCCTCAAACCCTCTCTCCCCCTCTGTCTCCCTATGTCTCCCTATTTCCCCCTCTGAATATCTTAGGAAAGAAGGTATGTTAATAAAAGGGACTGACTATCGTAGGAAAGAAGGTATGTTAATAAAAGGGACTGACTATTGTAGGAAAGAAGGTATGTTAATAAAAGGTACTGACTATCGTAGGAAAGAAGGTGGGTTAATAAAAGGTACTGACTATCGTAGGAAAGAAGGTATGTTAATAAAAGGTACTGACTATCATAGGAAAGAAGGTATGTTAATAAAAGGGACTGACTATCGTAGGAAAGAAGGTATGTTAATAAAAGGTACTGACTATCGTAGGAAAGAAGGTAGGTTAATAAAAGGTACTGACTATCGTAGTAAAGAAGGTATGTTAATAAAAGGTACTGACTATCGTAGGAAAGAAGGTATGTTAATAAAAGGTACTGACTATCGTAGGAAAGAAGGTGGGTTAATAAAAGGTACTGACTATCGTAGGAAAGAAGGTATGTTAATAAAAGGTACTGACTATCGTAGGAAAGAAGGTGGGTTAATAAAAGGTACTGACAATCATAGGAAAGAAGGTATGTTAATAAAAGGGACTGACTATCGTAGTAAAGAAGGTAGGTTAATAAAAGGTACTGACTATCGTAGGAAAGAAGGTATGTTAATAAAAGGGACTGACTATCGTAGGAAAGAAGGTGGGTTAATAAAAGGGACTGACAGTTGCGGAGGGCACAAAGCAGCAGACTGGACCAGACAGGAGAGCTGGGCCTCATGAGCCACAAACACAGGTTGTTGTAAGGATGTGAGGATCGTTCCGTGGATCTGTTTTCCACCCAAAGTGGAAGAGCTGTCTGATACCAGTGGTGAGGAGGTGTCCAGTATAATTGGTGGGAGGCTGGAGGAGAGTGACGAGAGGTTGTGGCAGAAGGTAGTCAGTGGTAGTGGCCTCTGTTGATGAGGACCATGGAGACGATGTAGACATTTCGGACGTCTTTGTTGACATGATAGCAACAAGTAGATGACTTCTACTCTGCCCTCTACAAGTGGACGACTTCTACTTTGCCCTCTACAAGTGGACGACTTCTACTCTACCCTCTACAAGTGGACGACTTCTACTTTGCCCTCTACAAGTGAACGACTTCTACTCTACCCTCTACAAGTGGACGACTTCTACTTTGCCCTCTACAAGTGGACGACTTCTACTCTACCCTCTACAAGTGGACGACTTCTACTTTGCCCTCTACAAGTGGACGACTTCTACTTTGCCCTCTACAAGGGGATGACTTTTACTGTGCCCTCTACAAGTGGACGACTTCTACTCTGCCCTCTACAAGTGGACGACTTCTACTTTGCCCTCTACAAGGGGACGACTTTTACTCTGCCCTCTACAAGTGGAAGACTTCTACTTTGCCCTCTACAAGGGGACGACTTTTACTTTGCCTTCTACAAGGGGAAGACTTTTACTCTGCCCTCTACAAGGGAACGACTTCTACATTCATCTTTGTAAGGCAGACGGCAAATACTTTAACCTTCTAATACACGGACTTCACATGCTGAGCCCTGAGCAGAGAGTGGTTTCGGACTGAGACATCACTCTGTCCACTGCAGTTAAGCAGCTCTCCTCAGGCCAAAACCATGACATTGATGGTTCACCATCTGACGTTTATAAGTACTTCCCAGGGTCTATTGGGAGGATTTCCATAATAGTATCCTTCCACGATGGTTCTCTTCCAGTGACCTGTCAACATGCTGTGCTTTTGTTGCTGCCGAAAAATGGTATCAGTTTCCAAAAAATCTGTCTACATGTAGTATTCTATTGTACAGAACACAAAATGATATCTAAGTGTCTCTCAAACCGGTTATAGCAATACCTGGGGCTGTTGGTCCACAAGGACCAGTCACATTCCATACCTGACCGTTTAATTGTGGATAACTTATTTTTTATAAAATATGTTGTGGGTCTGATGTGTATGTTGGCTTCTGCTGATCACACAGGGCTGCTCTATCCCTATCCTCAGAACTATCAGCTGCTCTATACATGTCCACAGAGCTATCAAACAGGGCTGCTCTATCCCTATCCTCAGAACTATCAGCTGCTCTATACATGTCCACAGAGCTATCAAACAGGGCTGCTCTATCCCCGTCCACAGAGCTATCAAACAGGGCTGTTCTATATATGTTCACAGAACTATCAAACAGGGCTGCTCTATCCCTATCCTCAGAACTATCAGCTGCTCTATACATGTCCACAGAGCTATCAAACAGGGCTGTTCTATATATGTTCACAGAACTATCAGACAGGGCTGCTCTATCCCCGTCCACAGAGCTATCACACAGGGCTGCTCTATCCCCGTCCACAGAGCTATCACACAGGGCTGCTCTATCCCCGTCCACAGAGCTATCAGACAGGGCTGCTTTATATATGTCCACCGTGCTATAAGACAGGCTTGCTATATTTCAGGATAGTTATACTGTCTGGCCCCTTGAACCATTACTTAGTATTTTAGTAGCAGGACTGAATGTTTTTGTTGACTGCAGGAGGGTGGGAAGGGCCTGGTGGACATTTGTTCAAGGATAATGGCTTTCCATCTTAAGCAGTCCAGAAACTGTTGTACAGGGATGAATGTAGCTGGGTGGATACATTATACAACCTGAAAATGAGGGCAGGCCATTTGGGCTGAGACAAGCACCTCTTCTTCTTGAAGATGGAAGGGGGTGATTAGCCTGGCCTCTCTCTACTCGGGGAATCTGTACTGCAGGCTTGGGAAGGGGTTCGAAGCGTCCCGCAGGCCAGGCACCACCAGGGACGTGGCTGTTTGAAGAGGCACTTTTTCACAACCCTGTCTTCCAGGCCCGATTTTGGGTTCAGGCTGCCCATGTTCAGGCCTGGTCTGTGGGGTGCACAACGCTGGCTCAAATGGAGCAGAGCTGCAAAGAGGGACAGTGGGGATCCAATCATCTCGCCGGCTGTGACTCCTTGCCAGTACGTCACCAACATTTTCTGACCAACAGCTCTTACTTTGACCCACGGTGAGAAGGCTGAGAGGTCCAGGTGTTTGGTCCTGGTAGATCACATTGTGTACCTGGGTCCTTGTGTTGGTCAAGGGGCTCCATTTAGCGCTGTCTGTTTTCACATTCTCCCAGATTGGTGGGGCTGTAGGTTCTCCACTCTGGGTGAAATCTCCTCCCAGCTGTGCACTTTTGTGCCAAAGTAGAGAGTTTGTAAAAAATGTGTAGTGGCTTACTTTTGTGTCAGGGGCAGCGAAACTGGTAAGACAGAGGACTTGCATCCAGCACCAGGGGGTCTGTGGACGTGGTGGGCTTCCTCTATAGGGGGACCAGCCCAACACAAGGATGAGGACCAGTATTCAGTGCCAGGGGTTGTGGGCGTGTTGTGAGACAGACCAGCCCATCTCGGGGAGGAAGAGGAGTATTGGGTGTTCATAAGCCTGGGGGTTGTGGTGCTCCGTTGTCCGAGGAGGAAGATTTGGTGTTTTAAATTATGTTCATGGTAAATCTTTAAGTACAATGGTCCTCATTCGTCACTATTGCAAAAATACTTAAGACTATGGTCATTCACGTATGAAAGAATTCAAAACGTTGTTGTGCCTTGAAACCAAATAGCTTTGGCAGTGTGAAGTTCGTCTTCAGCTTACATGAACTCAATTCTATTCCAAGTAAAGAGATACTAGTATTACCGAACGACAAACGTAAACAAAAAAGGAGGTACTGCTGTAGTAGTGAACAGCAATCGAGCTGTCATACTCAATAGCCTCAGTAGTGGATATAAAATAACAACAAGAAAAGAACCCAAGAACAAATCCCCAAAAAGAAAACATTGGTGAAACATGTCACAGTCTTTGTGTTTAATGCACAAGTGGGTTTTGAATCTTCTTCTTAAGAATGGTTGGTGAATGAGTGTGTGTCATGCTTTCCATACGTTAGCTATTTTGCACACAGCACATACTAATAATATAACATTGTGTTTGTCTTTAAACTTTTGGTGTGGATTTTCTATTGCTCATTTTACTTGTAATTGGCCCACTTACTTTTGGCAATGCTAAAAATGTTTCTGATGCCAATAATTTGTCTTTGAGCTGAATTGGACACATACTCTAGAAATCCCGTCCCGGCACAGACAAAATCTCTGAGTTTGTTCGAGCCAATGTGCGTCAACATATTATTTCTTGCTTTATGGGGTTTAAGGCTGGGTAAATGCTAAAGCACTTTGTGACAAGTGCTGATGTAAAGGGCTTTATAAAATAAAGGTATTGATTGATGGAGGGAGGGAGTAGAAGAAAAAGAAGATGAGGGAGGCAGGAGAGAAAAACATCAGCGGCACAGACAGGTTGCTTATCGCTACCCTACTTCACCCACAATGCACCAGACCAGGCCAACCCGCTCGTCTTTATCAACTCTTCTGCAGCCTAATGAAATGATTGGTGGACAAACGGGTGGCATCCATGATCTGCAGATGTGTATTTGAGGAGGTGGGAAGAGCTGCCGTGGCGTATCCATGGTTACAACCTTGCATCACTCCTTCCGAAGATGGGAAGACACGTTTGAGGAGGTCAAGTGGTACAAACCACTATATCCATCTCCCCCTTCCGTCATCCTCATCCCCCGTCCATCCAGCACCATCTTTCCCCTCCCTCCATCTCCCCCCTCCCCCCATCTCCCTTCTCCCCCTCTCTCCCTCCCTTCTTCAGATGCATCTGCTGCTCATCAACTTAACTAAATAAATTTTTCAAGGGCACACCTCATGATGTTTTTTTTTATAAGGCATTGCTTTTCACTGAGTGGCGGACTACGTTGTATGTTCATGTTTTGTTACTTAAGCTAGCTATTTTCCATAGTTCAAATCCTTAGCAGATGAGCCAACAAGATCCGACGTTATGCCCAGGGTTGCCACATCTCACTGACAATATACTGCACTATCAAGAAAACACACACACTTTATTTCTTCTATACAACCCCACATGAAACCTCTGCATCTGGCAACACTGGTTACATTCCCACGGTCACATATTGTTCATCATACAAATGTATTATGAAATAACAAAACAAATAAGCATGTTTATTAATTCAATATCAGACAGCTCTATCCCCGGCCTCAGAGCGATCAGACAGGACTGCTCTATCCCCGTCCACAGTGCTATCAGACAGGGCTGCTCTATCCCCATCCACAGAGCGATCAGACAGGACTGCTCTATCCCCGTCCACAGTGCTATCAGACAGGACTGCTCTATCCCCATCCACAGAGCGATCAGACAGGACAGCTCTATCCCCGTCCACAGTGCTATCAGACAGGACAGCTCTATCCCCGTCCACATTGCTATCAGACAGGACTGCTCTATCCCCGTCCACAGTGCTATCAGACAGGGCTGCTCTATCCCTGTCCACAGAGCTATCGAAATATCAATATATTCTGCTTGCTTGTTTCACACTCGTTAAGTTTTCAGCTGAAGTTCAGTCGTGTTCTAATGCTGCATAGCCATCTATCTTTGCCTAACCTTTGACCTCACTGCCAAGAGATGACGCACTTTATGTGTTCTAAATATTCACCTCCAGTGGTCCGACTGTTGCCCTCAGGGCCAGAGTAGCCGTGGTAACATCATTGTGTGTTGCCTAAGCTCTCTCCTACATACCAGTACTACCAGTGGAATTGTTCAAAACGCCGGAAACACTACTGAATGTAGTGTAGATAGACGCACCATAGAGGCGCTGCCTTGAGCACCTCATGTGTCTGCAGCACCAATGCATACAGAGTAGCTAGATTACATTCACTTCTGAATCAACCCATGTTGTCTTTAACCACCATATAGAACAAGCTACAAAATACCTATGTTTCTAAGCCTATATATGCATTGAGCAAAGAGAGGAGAGGGGACATAGAGAAACAGAGAGGACATAGAGAGACAGAGGGCATAGAGACATAGAGGTAGGTCGTCATTATATCCCTTGAATGTATAAGTTATTAATGCTAGTACTTGGTCAGCCTTAATGCTAGTCTTTGGTAGGTATTAATGCTATCTCTTGGTAAGTCTTAATAGTAGTTAAGACTTAATGCAAGCCCTTGGTAAGACTTAGTGCTATCCCTTGGTAAGTCTTAATGCTATCCCTTGGTAAGTCTTAATGCTATCCCTTGGTAACTCTTAGTGCTGTCCCTTGGTAAGTCTTGGTGTTATCCCTTGGTAAGTTTTAGTACTATCCCTTGGTAATTCTTAGTGCTATCTTTTGGTAAGTTTTAATACTAGTCCTTGTTATGACTTAATGCAAGCCCTTGGTAAGTCTTAGTGCTATCTCTAGGTAAGTCACAATTATAACCTTTAATAAATCTTAATGCTATCCTTTGGTAAGTCGTAATGCTATTTCATTTTAATGGAGGGGGGGTGCCTATTGGGCATTGAACGGTAAATGGGGTTGTTTCCAGGTTTTCTTTGGACCAAAAGTTTCAATAAACAAGGAACTTGAAAATAAAACTGCATTAGTTACGCAGATTAGAGTAAGGTTTTTAATTATTTTTTTCATTTATTTTATCATAAATGAGGGGAACGGTGGCAAGTCA
>JACXGK010012353.1:0-14463 GCA_016801125.1 Novumbra hubbsi | reverse complement strand
AGTTACTCCACCAATCACCTTGGGGAAGGTCTGAGACAAGAGCCAATCACTGCCCTAGCAGGGCATCACCTGATGCAGATGAGTGGGTGCACAGAAATAACGGGCCAACGTGAGTTGTCTTCACAGAAGAAACTAGGTAGCGCAGCTCTACAGCGCTGCTGGTGGATGTGACCTCACTGGCTTGAAATCACTCATGGCTTGCGTATGAGTGCAATGTATGAGCTGGAGTACACCTCCAGAACCCAATTCAGACTACTCTCCCCCCACACTTTTACACTACATCGTAGGAAATCCACCAAAAGCTCTGTCAGGAGTTCATACCCAAGAACCGAGTAGTCCACATTTACATGAGACCTGCAACCAGTTAAGATAAATGATTCCAATTGTTTATAGGAACATTTTTATTTCACTGTCAGGAATATATAAGATAATACAACAAATTCCTTAGATCAATTCAATTGGGAGTAGTTGCAATTTCTTTGGCACTAATGAAATCTGTATTCCAACTAAAAATGAAGCTCATTGTAGAGGTCCCTTACTGGGTGCTAGTTACTCCACCAATCACCTTGGGGATGGACAAGAGCTAATCACTGCATTAGCAGGGTGTTACCTGGTCAAGGGAAGGGAGTGCACAGAAAATATGTGCCAAAGTGAGTTGTCTTATTGAGAGAAACCAGGCAGTGCAGCTTGTGGATGTGACCTCACTGGCTTGGAATTACTCATGGCTGGCATATGAGTGCAATGTATGAGCTGGAGTACATCCCCAGAACCCAATTCAGACTACTATCCACCCATGCTTTTAACACTGGAAAAAGTACTCTAACATGGTAGAATAGAACTCTAAGTTCAAGTCATTTTGTCTACCCAATGCATTAATATATTGGAGTAAACTCTACTCAAAAAACTTAATTTCATTCACGAGTATGTTTTTTTAGCGACTTGACCACAAACACAATTCGAGAACAAACGTACCATTAAATGAAAATTGTTGAGAATACGGTGAATAGATTCAATGTATTTGGTTGTACCGTTCTTTGTAGTATTTTTAAAGGTAACGTTTTTAAAACATCAGTTACAGTTTTTAATACAAAGGCTTAAGGTACATGTCATTTAGTAAATTTTAATAGAAAAGTATTTCTTTAATATTTAGCACATATTACACGTTTGCCCAAATATTAATACAAATGATCATGTTCTGTTGAAACGCACATTTCGGTACCGCCACGGGTCGGCGATAAGTTGTGGACCGGTATGCTGTAGCTTATGTGTAACCATCGAAGAAGAAAACGCAGTTAAGAAACATATTCAACGTCTTTCATCCTTCCTGTTTCAACTTCAGAAGTAGCTTGTCGTTTCGTGTCATTTTAGACTTAAAGTGAGTACATTTAACGATTGTAAAGTTTGGATGTTAGACCACATACAGTTAATTTACTTAAAACTAGCGTGAGGGACAATGTTGTCCTTGTGTAGCTCGCTTAATATTTAGCAATCTAGTAAGGCTGCGGGTTAGCTAATGTTTAACATAACCTAGGTCCTCGATAATCAAAAAACATTTTCAGTTCAATTTAGAATCGCACAGTCGGAACCAGCGCGTTGTTACTGCGTCTTACTACCAACTAGCTAGTACCAATGTCACCTGCCCATGTCATTCAATATAATTCCGCACGTCAGCTCCATTTACCAGCACCTGTCAAAAATAAGGCTGTTGCTAGTTAGCTACTTCAAATCCTATCCGCCCTTCTCAAACACGTTACTTCGTTTAACGAGAGCCTGATGATTTAAGTTTAACTTCTTCCTATTTTACTTTTTTTTTTCTTCAAGTTTTGCTAATCTAGCCTTTACAATAAAAAACACAAATGTCCATTGGGTCGATAGATTAATACATTTTATGATCGATTATAAAGTGTGGGGAAGAAACAGCTAATGTACCTACCTGCAGGCTATGCTTAAGCTTTTCATCTCTTCCCATGCGCTCTGCTTTGCCACTTCAAGTTTTCAGCTCCCGCTCAGCCGAGGCAAAAGCGTCCCTGCCATTCTTCCGAAAGCAGCTAAAAACGTACCTCTCTGAGTATCTCAATTAACTTGTGTATTCCTCCTCCACCCAAAACAAAAGCGTATCATTGATTCCTCTGGCACTGACTTTGCCAACTAATGGCTTTGATGAAGGAAAGTGTACTAATTATGAATGTCAGGTGTTAGTTTTCCAGGAAACTTTAAGAGGAATGTGCTTATTATAGGTCGCTCTGCGTAAGAGCGTCTGTTTAATGGCTGAAATGTAAAATGATTAATTTCATTATCTCAATTTGTTTTGTCTTCTTGGTGTAGGACATTAACATTCTGAGGCCTTGTCTTCTGTTATAGGACGTTAACGCTCTGGTGTCTCTTCTGTTATAGGACGTTAACGCTCTGGTGTCTCTTCTGTTATAGGACGTTAACGCTCTGGTGTCTCTTCTGTTATAGGACGTTAACGCTCTGGTGTCTCTTCTGTTATAGGACGTTAACGCTCTGGTGTCTCTTCTGTTATAGGACGTTAACGCTCTGGTGTCTCTTCTGTTATAGGACGTTAACGCTCTTGTCTGTTTTCTCCTGGTGTAGAATGCGTTACGTCGCTGCTTACCTGTTGGCTGTGCTGGGTGGGAACACAAGCCCCAGTGCCAAGGACATCAAGGGCATCCTGGGCAGTGTGGGCATTGAGGCGGATGACCAGCGCCTGAATAAGGTGAGAACGGACACCCGTTTCCATTCATGTTCTTGAACTCTTCAGTGTTCACTCAATAACCTTACGTAATGCCCGAACTCAACCGATAATGCCTGATCTAAAATGTAACCCTAATTCAGTTTTTTTTTAAACCTGTAACACACACACACACATAACCCCTCCTCACCCAGTCAACCATACCTGGTCTGGAATGACGTTGTTTTGTGGCTCTCTGCAGGTAATCAGTGAGCTGAACGGTAAAGACATCAATGAAGTCCTGAATGCAGGTAATCCCCCCGTCCGTCTGTCCTTAACCTGCGTTGGCATCCCACTGCTGTCCCCTACATAGCCAAGAGCAGGGCACCATTTAGGACGCGTCTCTTGACTAAATCAATGTAAAACCGTCTCTGCAGATGCAGTTGTTTGTATTGACCTCTATGCCGGGGTCTGGTAGCTGACGATGTCTAACCCATGTCTGTGCCTGTAGGAATGTCCAAGTTGGCCTCCGTGCCTGCAGGGGGCGCTGTATCAGTGGTGGCAGCTGGTGTCTCCGTGGCTGCTGCTCCTGGGGCCACTCCTGCCGGTGAGTCCCAGTTCATTTGGCCTTGTTGGCATAACGTGTTGGGCTTGGTCCAAGCAAACAGGAAATATAAAATCTGTGGTGACATGGTTGCCCCGGCTCTCTGTTTCACCCTTTCCCCCTCACCTCCATATCTCTCCCCCTCCCCTA
This sequence comes from Novumbra hubbsi, assembly GCA_016801125.1. NCBI lineage: Eukaryota > Metazoa > Chordata > Actinopteri > Esociformes > Umbridae > Novumbra > Novumbra hubbsi. The sequence continues at coordinate 11,035 of JACXGK010012353.1, read as the reverse complement.
TATATCTCTCCCCTTCACCTCCACATCTCTCCCCCTCCCCCCGAGACTCTCCCCCTCACCTCCACGTGTCTCCCTCTGCCCTTCCTTCTCCATGCTTTTGGTTTCTTTTGTCTTCTAAAATCTCTCTCCTCTTCTGCTCTCTCATTACTTGCTAACCCTGTTCTTCCTGAATTTTGTTCTGTTCTTGTTTTAGCGGAGGAGAAGAAAGAGGAGAAGGAGGAGTCTGAGGAGTCTGATGAAGACATGGGCTTCGGTCTCTTTGATTAGATCTTTCTGACCTTCTGTTAAAAAAAACAAAAAAACATTTGGCTTTTCTACCTTTTGTTACCTTAGGTATAATAAGATCTTATCCTTTGTAAATGTGGGGGGGAAAGCAACATTCTTTTGTGTGCATTTGTTTTTCTTAATCGGATAACTTTTTTTATTTTTTAACGGTTGTAAAATTACTAACTGCGAAACGACAATGATCTATTACTTTAGTAAATAAAGTATTGACCCCTGACACTTTCCTTGCTAGTATTGTGTTGTTTTCTTTTCTTTTGACATTATTGACTTTGTGTTGATGGCAACAACATCCACTTAAACCCATTTTAATTTAATGTTCGTACAACCGCTTTTGTTCAACATGAACAATTTGTCATTGATTATTAGATCTCCATCCATATCGATTATGATCTTCTGCTGTGTTGTTTCATACTTGTATTAGTTTGTGTTACCGCTTGCGGATGGAAAGTCCAACCTATTGAGAAGTGGTTTTGAGAACATGTTACTGGACGCTGATCACGGATGTGTTGGTCTTGCACACGCCTGCTAGGTTTTCTATTCTGTGCTTGAAATGATTTGGATTTGAAATGTTAGAGATGGCACAGGATTAAGATGGGTGATAACAAATCTCGTATCACTGAGCGCTGTTGTTTTAAAAACAGAAATTCGGGTCCTCATCTCCGGGGAAAAATGTTTTGAAAGACTCATCCACCGACAGACCTGGTTTCTGCTCTGTGAATTTGAACTTAAATAAATATTTGTGTTAATGTTTTTGCACACAATAGTTATTTGTTATGAATGCAATTAGAGTTATTATACTGTCATAGCACTTTTACAATGTGTTTAGTTTTGCAAAATGCCCAGAATTCTGGGTTGAGAGCACAATTAAAATAATTTGCAAAACTCCAGATAAACCTTTCTGTAAACGGTGTTGCCAGGCCTTGTATCCAGCCCGGTGCCTCAACCAAAACAGTGGCCGGGTGACCCACTCATCATTTGAATCCCAGATTGCCACATTAACACTGTTCTATGTTTTCCATGGTGATGTCCCTGAAACTGTGGCTTTGGATGACTGCAGTTCATGACCGAATTATATTACTGAATGGAACTAAACAAGCAGCTTGTGTGTGTTCGTTCCACAGTGAATCACACACACTTCAGGCTTTGATACCACGTGAGGAGCACACAGTCATTAGATGTTACACCGCAGCCAATCATTTTGTCACACTGTGTCATTTGCTTCTGACTGGTTTCTAGGAAATCCATCCGTTATCTGTGTAGACAGCATTGCAGCTGGGTGGAAGTTGAGGTTATCGGACAAATCTGTGAGAAGTTTAAACAAAGACAGATTGATGTCAAATTGACCTATAAGCACAGAAAGTCTCAGTCTTGTGGGCGGACCTTAGATCCGTTCTTCCTTTAAGATCAAGATTGATAGGGAGGAAGAAAGCTGACTTGGGTTCAGTTCTTTCTTAAGATCAAGATTGATAAGAGGAAAGCTGACCTTGGATCAGTTCTTCCTTTATGATCAAGATTGATAAGAGGATGAAAGCTGACCTTGGAACAGCACTGTCTCTCGAACATTGGATAATACGGGCCTCCGGCTGTTTCTCACTGCTATATAGAGCAGCTTTCTGCGAGACAGAAGACCAGTTCATGTTAGCAGTGAGGTACAACACGGAAGACATCGGGGATGTTTACTGAGTCATTTTCAGCAACACCCTGGGAGTCATTGCGATAACCAATCTTGGTCAGAGATCAGTACATGTTTCTGTGTCAGGAATTGGATCCAGCTATCTTTAGTCTACTCAGTACCACTAGGCTACAAGGCTGATTGACAAACCGACGTGACCAAAACGAACTAAACTCGACTTTTGCGTTTCGGCTCTACCCATTCTGTTTTCTGCACCTTGCCTAGATTTACAGAACTTCTAAGAACTCTGACTGGAATTCGCAGGCCCTGGTATCACTCTGCGCGCCCGTTGGAAACTCCTGGATTGCTTGGGACTAAAACAAGAACCTCACCAGCTGACTGGAAGAAATCGTGCCGGATTACCCCTCCCACTCCTCCATCGCCGTCTGACGAAGGACAGGGGAGTCCGGCTGCCCGGCGTACCTGTGGCCTAACACATGTCTCCAGCCAGGTCGCTGCCTCTCCATGTGCCCGGGGACCCTCATCTCTCCATCTCCTTCTCGGGGTCCGGGTTCTTGGCTACTTACCAGTTGGGCGTGGCTCAGTGCCTGCTGACCCAGGCCCCCTGGTTACTGCACAGCGCCCCCAAGGTCATGGGGGCCTCGGCGGGGTCCCTGGTAGCCGCCGCCGTGGTCTGTGGGTCAGATTTGGGTGAGACTGGTCTTCGTTGACCTATTAGATTGACAAGTCGAAGTCGTAGCGAGATGCAGTTTATCGCGTGTCCGGGCAGGTGCCAACACATTTTGTATGTTTGTGTTCAGTGGGAGTGTGTGTGTGTGTACGTGTGCAGGTTTTATTATTGAAGTGGGGACCGATGCTCATTAATGAGGTCCGAAGATCCTCACAAACAGGCAGTTTGACTAGACGCTCTAATTTTGGTTTGAGGTTATAATTAGTCTTTACATTTAGGTTAAAGTCAAGTTTTAGGATTCAGGTTTAAGGGTTTGGGGTTTGGTTAAGTGTAGGTTATTGAGGAAAACATTAATGACAATAATTTTGTAGTCATCCAGGTGTGGTTCATGTAGAGACGATGCGGTTTGATATGTGTCATCCAGGTGTGGTTCATGTAGAGACGATGCGGTTTGATGTGTCATCCAGGTGTGGTTCATGTAGAGATGATGCGGTTTGATGTGTCATCCAGGTGTGGTTCATGTAGAGATGTTGCGGTTTGATATGTGTGACAGGTGTGGTTCATGTAGAGATGGTGCGGTTTGATGTGTCATCCAGGTGTGGTTCATGTAGAGATGGTGCGGTTTGCGAGGCATCTGCGTGGTCACGTGCTGGGGCCACTACACCCCAGGGGGAACGTGTGGAGGTGGATCGAGCGCCTGCTGAGGGGCTTGTTGCCAGACGACGCCCACATCCGGGCCAACGGCCGTCTGCTTGTTGGCCTGACACGCATCCCAGACGGACAGAACAGGATGGTGTCAGAGTTCACGACCCGAGAGGATTTGGTGCAGGTGTGTATGTGGAGGGGTGTGTGTGTGAGTCTGGGTGGGTGTGTATATGGGGTGGTATGTGTGTCTATTAATTCTAAACTAAAGACGCTGTCGGATAACAACATAAATGTTTTATTATTAGACACAATTTATACAAAATACAATATACTATATATAAACAAATATACACAATACATAATACACTATCTATTACAAACACCTCAATCCGACCCACAAGCCAACCTTGCTAGATTCATGACACCGCCGACTGGACAAAAGCAGTGGACTTCACAAGATGAGGGTAGTTTTGTTAGAATGGGCAGCTGTTTCGTCTTCTGGCACCTGATGTCACTGCGCATGTTCAACTTCAGTTCTTTGTTTTTCCCACATGGAGGCGCTGCTGTGCGGTTGTTTCCTGCCAGGGTACTGCGGTATTGAACCACCGTGCTACAAGGGAGTGGTGAGTAGAACGGCCGTTTCTGAAGAACGGGCACTGGCTGTCAAGACCTCTGTGGGGCGTCTCCACCTTGCTTCCCCAACCTGGTGTCTTTCTCTAGGCTGGGCGCCCGTTCCTGGGTGGGGGGGGCATGGCTTTGTACCCCAAACTTGGCCCGCCGGGGTGCAGTTGGCCAGGGGGGGGGCTGACCCCGCTGGCTGACCCTGGAAGCTTCTGGAAGTGGGACAATATACAGCATTTTTGTTTTTTCTGCTCAAAGCCTGAATAGTCCTGGTCTGGATGGTTGACTGGGGGTTCTATCTGTGAGAACCCCTGGAACGGTGCGGGTTCTAAGAGAGAGGATATTTTGTAGCATGACCGGATGACGCGTATGTTAATCCCCGTGTGTGATGTGTGTGTGATGTGTGTGTGCGCGTCCCGTAGCATTACGTGGACGGTGGTTTTTCCTGCATCCAGCCGACCCAGACCTCCTGCCCTGGCCACACCCTCACTGTGTCGCCATTCGCTGGTGAGGCGGACATCTGCCCGTCAGACCCCTCCGCCCGGTTTGACATCGTGGTGAGCGGGGCAACCATGCACTTCAGTGCGGTCAACGGTTACCGGATGCTGGACGCCCTATACCCCTGCCAGTGGAGGGTGAGACTCAGACATGTGATGGGCGTTGGCCCTGAGCCAGTCTCTGCTTTGAAGAAGTTGTTTCTCTCCTACGACTGATAAACGGGCTGACCTGGGCATCAGTCCCGCCTTGTTGTTTACATTACCACATGTCGGTCCATGCGAACGCAGAGGACTTCAGCTTTCTTTGGATAACTCACACCCTCACCACCCAACCCTGTACCTCTCCACCCTAACCTCCACCCAACCCTCCACCTCTCCACCCAAACCTCCGCCCCAACCCGACACCGCTCCACCCAACCCTGCACCTCTCCAACCAAAATTCCCCCCAAACCTGCACCTCACCACCCAACCATTTCACTTTACATGCGACCCTCCACCTAACCCCCACCCCTGTTGCATCACCCCTCCACCTCTCCACTCAACTCCCTTTTCCACCCAGATGTGGCAGCACTGCTAGTTTAGGTCCGACAACTGAAAGGTTAGAACAGGAGGAAGCCATCTTTCCTTGGTTCTGCGCCTATGACCTCTGACCTATTCTCAGGTTCTGGACAAGGCTTTCCACAGTGGATACAGAGATGGACTTCACTTCCTCCAAACCAGTGGTGGGTCATGATATCACCTGATCTGTAAAAGAAACCTTTTGAAGTGGTGTACAGTAGCATGTATAGGGCCTCAAAATCACCTTTGCTTTCTGTATGTGTCTTTTTCTCTCAATCTGTCAGTTTCTCTCTGTACCTGTCAACAGCCTGTCTGTCTGCCTCTGTGTGACTCCATCACTTCATCTCCCCAACAGATCTAGTCCCATGTCTGCCTCTTCTCAACACCCCGTCAGAAGGCCAAGCCTCTCATCCTCCCGAGGAGTGCTCAGATCAGGAGACAAACCAGGAGGAGGAGGAAGTGAGGCAGGAATCGATAAATGAATTGACAGAGAACCGAGGCAGTCAGGGAAACCTATCTGTTGATGGGGAAAACCTACCTTGGAATCTGGCAACCCTGGAGCACAGCATGTACCAAGCCCTGCCCATCTTCATACGCTCAGGTACCGTGCACACACATACACACGCACACACACACACACACTGAGCAACGCCAAACAAAACAAGTTGGGATTTATAACTTCAGAATGTAAAACTAACTGTTAAGAGACTGTTATTTTTATTGAAACAAGTAAACGTCTGATTGTAATACAGCTCTGATTGGTTTTTCAGCGTTGCTATGCAACCTCTTGGGGTTGCTGTGGACCCACCCTCTGCTGCATGTGATGTCATACCTGCTCCTCCCCTTAACACTGCCTCTCAACTTGCTGTTTGAAAACACACACAGGTAACAAAGTCACAAAGACACACACACACACACACAGCACAGACAAACGGTAAGTGTCAGAATGTACTTGAACTCTCCTCTCTCTCACTGTGTGTGGTAAGGCTGTATGTTCTAGCGTTCTGGACGTTTCAGGACCTGCGTCAAGTGGCCTACTATATGATCATCATCCTGGTCTCCAGTCTCCACAGGAACCTACAGAAGAGGTACACAGACAGACAGACAGGCAGACAGACAGGCAGGCATGCAGACACAAACTCCAACGTGTACAGTAGCATAGGTCTGTATGTGTGGTGTGTGTGTGTTTGTAATTGTGTGTATTTGTGTGTGTGTGTTTGCATGTGTGTGTGTGTGTGGTGTGTTTTGCCAGGGTTCTGCCGCATCTCCAGGTGGTGCTGCAGACAGATGTTCAGGCGGAGTACGAGGCTCTGGGAGATCCCGCCCAGCGACAGAGACACTCCACCCTGAGCCTCACCTTCTCTTTACCCCCCTCTTCCGCATCCACCTCTGACTCCCCTACCCCTTCCTCACCGGAACACACACAGTACACCGTTATGCTCCAAATGGACCTGGAGCGAGAAAGTGTGGGGAGGCAGGGAGAGATGGAGGGAGAGATGGAGGGAGAGATGGAGGAATGGAAACGGTTCCCCTCCTACCTTTCTGTCCTGGGCTGAGAGAAGAGAGGATGATGAGAGGAAAACCATTTATTAAAACATAGATGGTGGTGCTTAGACATGCCAAACTCTCACCATTACCAATAACACAGGGGATTAGCATGTTAACCTCACCATTTCCAATAACACAGGGGATTAGCATGGTAACCTCACCATTACCAATAACACAGGGGATTAGCGTTTTATCCTCTCCATAACCAATAACACAGGGGATTAGCATGGTAACCCCTCCATTACCAATACCACAGGGGATTAGCATGTTAACCTCACCATTACCAATAACACAGCGTATTAGCATGTTAGCCTCACCATTACCAATAACACAGCGTATTAGCATGTTAGCCTCACCATTACCAATAACCCTCTCACTCATCATTATTCACAATGTTTTAATGATTATCCATAATATTATTGTAGGATCCAAATAAATGTAGAAAATATATTTATTTAACTATCTAACTTTTCACCTTTAGTTCAACACAATCAGTCACATACATTTGTAGGGTTGCGAATCAGACGTTCTAATTTGTAAGAATATTGGGAGCGAATACTCAATGTTTGAGTATTTACCTATATTAACTGAACGTTTACATACATTTTAAAGAATTGTTTTTAAATCTTGGATGAAATTGCTCAATAAAAAAAAAATAAGACTACTGTTATTGTGTTATTTGTTTCAACCTCACTTCTATTTTTGAGGATATTCTGGAGACATTTTAGGTGCCTTAATACAGACCTGTTAACGACAATCTCTGTAGGTCCTAAATGGAAGATATACGTCTGTGAGTGGCTGTGTGTCTAGTACAGGGCAATGCCTCACATCGAGAGATAAAGGGGAAGGACAAGCGCTGGCACGGATTATAAAGGGACATAGAGGGCCATTTGAATCTCCTTCCCGCAGGAATCACACAACAGAACGTTCCAATTCCCTCCTCCAACCTGGTTGCACTAACACATAAACGCCACAACATGGAGCTCTGAGCACAGGGTGCTGGGTGGGTGGGTGGGGTTTAACAGTGCTGGGTGGGTGGGTGGGGTTTAACAGTGCTGGGTGGGTGGGTGGGGTTTAACAGTGCTGGATGGGTGGGTGGGGTTTAACAGTGCTGGGTGGGTGGGTGGGGTTTAACAGTGCTGGCAGGTTGTCAAGGAGTGCACAGGACCCCCACACAGCAGCAAAGCAAACTTAACTTGTATCAGTACAGCCAGGCCTTATACTGCTCCAAGTTCCCCTAACAGCCCCCACAACCTGTGGTATGGGAGAGGGAGGACTTTAGCTTGACAATATTGCGGAGATGAAAGAAGGCGGTTTTTACTGTCTGTTTTATGTGTTGATCAAAGTTGACAGTTATAAACACAGCTACACCCAACAGAGCATGTCAGGTGCCACGGGTCCTAGATCTTGGGTTGTTTCCACACCGTCATTCAGTTTCCACATATAGTAAACATATTAATGAATTGAGCCAAATACTGTGGAGATTTCTTAGACTTAAACATTTAAAATAAAATTCCATCTTGATATTTAACAGACAGCATTGATATCTACAATATCACAGTAAAACATTTAATTGATTGCTGATCATCAGAATTATCCCATATTGTTTTGGGGGAATTTGGGGATTGACCCCCCTTCTCTAGCGGGGAAGCATTTTTTACCCCCATTTTCCAGTGTGGAACCATTCTTGACTCCCAGTCTCTGGTGGGGAACCATTCCTGACTCCCAGTCTCTGGTGGGGAACCATTCTTGACTCCCAGTCTCTGGTGGGGAACCATTCCTGACTCCCAGTCTCGGGTGGGGAACCATTCTTGACTCCCAGTCTCTGGTGGGGAACCATTCTTGACTCCCAGTCTCCGGTGGGGAACCATTCTTGACTCCCAGTCTCTGGTGGGGAACCATTCTTGACTCCCAGTCTCTGGTGGGGAACCATTCTTGACTCCCAGTCTCTGGTGGGGAACCATTCTTGACTCCCAGTCTCCGGTGGGGAACCATTCTTGACTCCCAGTCTCTGGTGGGGAACCATTCTTGACTCCCAGTCTCTAGTTGGGAACCACTCCTGACTCCTGTTATCCATTCTTGTGCATTGAGGCACTTCCCCTGTTGACCAATTTAAAATGTCTTTTATGTACATATTGTGCCATATCAATAATGTTTTATTCTAGGTAAGTATCAGACTGGGAAGGGAAACTGACACTAGATCTGCACCTGGTGGAAACTTAACCTTAGAGGACGCGTTCACCTGAGAGCTCCTCGCATCAGAACACCTACCCCTATCCTCATCTGAACCCTAACTCAGCCCAGCAAAGCCTTGTCTAGGACCCCAGAAATACTGAGGTAATTGAGGCCATGAGATACAGCCCCCCCCCCCCCCCCACTCAGGTTTGAGAGAATGCTGAGTTGTAGAACGTACTATGTATCTATGTATTAATACATTTACAGATGTAGTAATACATCTGTGTATTAATACATTAACAGGCTGTGGTAAGCAACATCTGAACGTCCAAAACATTCTGCTTACCATGTGTACAGATTTACACACGATCGAGATGCGTTGGTTACCATAGTGACAAGAATGCTCTTGCGAAGCTTGGTTTGGCACTTCGTTTGGTACTTGGTTTAGAAATGACTTTACAGATGTTGGATGTTTCTGTAAATTACATTAAAATACAAATGAAAGACAACTACATTAAATAATGGGCTATTTTGTTAGAATTGTATGCTTTTTACAGTTATTAGTCCCCTATTTTGCTTGAATATCAATGTTGTCAGTTGATTTGTCTGTAGGTGCCGTTATGCATTTGTTGTAAGTCAAGAGAGCAAATTGAATATTCTAATCATTTTGAAAGTCTGAAAGTTTATGGTCTTTTAACTAAAGATTATCTATACTGTTTAATAACCCGTAATGCCCTATAAGACATACAATTATTATTTTTGCCAAGAGAACTACTTCTACTCTTTGATCAATTGAATCAATACAAAACGCTTGCAAGATCAACATTGAAAATGAAGAATATATCAATGGGATGTCAACCAGACATATGTACCTTCAATCATCCATCCGACTCTTTTATAACCATTAACAAGCTGTTCATACCAAACTACATCATAGTAACCACAGTAGTGAAAGAACAGTTGGAGGATGATAGATAGACAGAAAACAGACAGACTGACATGCAGGCATAGAGACACAGACACAAGCAGACATACAGACAGATACATGTATAGAAAACACACAGAAAATACAGACACACAGAAAACCACATGTATAGGCACAAACAGACAGAAACCACACACACAGACAAACACATGGGTAACACAGTCGTGATCTCAAATGCTGCTAAAAGTATTAAAATGAAAATGGGGGGTTTGAGAAAATGTTGAGTGTCCCAAACCAGAGCTTTTTACTGGCTACAGTCCATCGTGACATCACAGACCATGACCTTCCTGCTAATCCGCTCAACGATTGGAACGCCTAAACCGTGATTGGGCAAAGATGGCATGCTAGACACAAGCAGTAGTCATGGGTGTTAATTATATTACACCACAGAGTCCACACACTAACAGAACCTAACAGACAATAACACACACTAACACACATAAACAGAAACTAATAGACAATAACACACACTAACAGACACCAACAGAACCTAACAGACAATAACACAGACCAACAGAACCTAACAGACAATAACACACACTAACCGACACCAACAGACAATAATGCACACTTACACACACTAACATATTCTAACATACACTGACCTTGGCTATTGGCTACTGACTGTCTAGCAACCCAGGTATGGATGAGAGAGAAAGGATGAAGAGAAGTGAGGAAAGATTGAGAAGGAGAGAGACGGTCACTGAATTTCGTAACAAAATTTGACCCAATTTGACCCATTTGGAAAAGCAGTCTTTCCGCACTTTAAGGTTTGGATGTTTTCTTGCATTTCTACCAGAGACTTCTCTATGTTTAGGAAATGAGGATCTTCTTGGTTCTGGGAGGTGAGATTACACTCTTCTAGGAAGTTGCATGTTTAAAGGATTAAGGTCTGCTTGTAACTTAAAAAGGGAATCGTAAAAATTGGCAGAATCCCTCTCTAATGTCCATGTGGGAGTACTTCCCCATTCACAGATTTGAACTGGATTAGACGGGCCCTTTTCGATTTCACACAGCCTCTAGACGGTAGGTTGCGAGGTTTGTAACCAAATTTCCCAAATATTTTAGTTAGGGATAGAGAAAGGCTGAAACAATCGTACCCTTGATTATTTTAAAGACATTTTCCATAGTTGGATGATAACTGGTGTTTTTCAGAAGCCTGAAATGCTATGCTGCCCCTCAGACAACTTTAAATAGTGATACATACTGAACATAGCCCCGGGGTTACTAGTGATACATACTGAACATAGCCCCGGGGTTACTAGTGATACATACTGAACATAGCCCCGGGGTTACTAGTGATACATACTGAACATAGCCCCGGGGTTACTAGTGATACATACTGAACATAGCCCCGGGGTTACTAGTGATACATACTGAACATAGCCCCGGGGTTACTAGTGATACATACTGAACAT
>JACXGK010012349.1:0-14474 GCA_016801125.1 Novumbra hubbsi | reverse complement strand
ACACACACACACACACACACACCCAAACACACATGCACACACCCCAATGGCACTGCTATTCAGCCAGGGGCTTAGATCAGGCAGCCCCGAGAGTCGCTGCCTTCAAATCCGAGAGACTCAACAGCTAATTGTTTCTGAAAAAAATGACATTGTGTCTTCCTCGGTTCCGTGCTCAAGGTGTCAGCACCTCAGTGCCATCTCCTCCGTACCTAAGGTTTCAAGGCGCCTGTTGTGCCCCCCAGCACACCGTTTGATGTTTCTGAGGATTGTCACCTCGTTGCGTGACTCCATGGAAATTGAAATTTGTATTTATTTACATGCTGGGTAATGGAAAAGATGCCCCGGTGATTTGAAAGTCAAACAACCCCACCTGCCACTCAGACGTGACTGTCGGCGGTGGCAGATTCCCCACCATCGTTCCGAGGGGTTAAGAGATACAAAGAAGGGATGATAGCGCTGTGAATTGAATTGGTTAATCCTTTTGCAACCCCGCCCCGCTCTTTTCGTAGCGGACGATCGTTCCAGATTTCCCATGATCGAAAAGGAATGCATTTGAAGATATTTTATTACCTCTCAATCGAGCTAACTCCTGGGGAGTGACCCAGATGCAAAGCAGAGGTCCTTTGTGAATGCGTGTGTAAGTATGGTTCTGCATTTACGTGTGTGTGTGTGCCTATTCACCATATGCGCCCATGATGCTCTCCAACTGAATGGTCTCCTACCACGGCAGGCCTCAGCCCAGGTCCACTGACGACACAGTCACCCAGTCAGTTGGTGCGAATCAATGTCAGCCGGCGCGTCTCCAACCGTGTGTGGCGCGGAGGAATCTCTAAGCAGCCCTGTCATGTTAGGAGACATCAGCTGTCAGGCGGAGGACAAATCTAAAGATGTCAATTGAAAGCCCCATCAGAAAAAGGAATAGAACATTTCTGTCAATCGCCTTGACATTCTGCTCCGCTATGATTAACATCACTTAGCATTCATGCATGCAGACCTTCCTGACTGCTGAGAGGATGGTGTGTTAAATGCTAAACTGAGTGCCGTAACTAAGCAATGCATCCCTAGCATCCCATAACACTGGTCTGACTTATGATGCACTTGGCGCGGTGTTACAGACATGTCAATACTTGGACGTAACGGCCCATAAGGTATGAGATGTTTCCTGATTATACAAATCAGAAGAAGTAGTCTGTCTTCTTCACGTTATTAGACAGGACTAAAGAGGTTTCTGTGGCCGTAGGAGGACTCAAGATGCACTAGACAATATTGCCACTTGCTGGTGAAATGCTGGAATTTCACAGCTACCACAGCAGGCTTCCGACGTGTCAAGGATGAAGCCTACGTTGTAGCCAGTATTCTGCATAGGTCTGCTTCTTTGAATTCCTGCATTTCTAGATACCCTCCTACCATTTGAAGAGAAGCGAATCGGTGTGGTGTCCCCCAGGACGTAGTTCTAGGACATCTCCACCTCCAACTGTACCTCCAACTATTCACTTGGCTCCGTCAGACATGGTCCCTCCCGTTGCCATGTGGATGACACTCAACTGTTTTTCAACCTCCACCCATTTGACACGCAGGCGCTGAAACACATCTCCGGCAGCATGTCTGGCACCTCTGCCTGAAAGTTGTCACCTCAAGCTGGGCCTGGACAAGATGGGTGGTGGCCAACGTTCTCGTCTCAGTTTGCACTGTGACGGCATCACGCTGTTACTCTCCGCAGACATCAACGTAGACTTTGGTTAATAGCACCTGATAGATCGTGCTCTACAACATTCGTTGAGGACAATATGAGTAGTAGTAGTTTTACTCAGGTGAAATTAAATTGACTCTCCGCCAACGTAGCACATTATTCCTACATCCAATAGAAGAATCTACCCCTAATGCTCGTGAGTTCTGCCTGAAAGTATGTTTCTTGCACCCTATTGCCAAACGTTACCTTCTGAAGTAACAAAAAAGGAAGTGTCTCCTAAATAATTTAGGTTTAAAATGAAACAGTTATGACGCTAATTTTTCTTCCATTGGTATCTTTTACTTGTGAGAGAAATAGAGACAGGGAGTGTGTACGAGCGTGAGTCTGTTTATGTGAGTCTGTTTTTTTCTTTTTGATGAATTGTACCACCACATCACTCGTGAGGATTCCTGCTGCAGATGCCACACATCTTTACGTTCCTTACAAAGACACCAAGAACAGCTGAGGGACCCATCCTGTCTGTAGAATGTGCCAGGCTACAGTTGGTACTTGGCAGAAGAAGCAAGAACAATTAACGTCACATAAGCAGAGGCCCCGAGCAGTGGAGGAGCCAGACAAAGGCTTTTGGAACCTACAAGACAACTCATTTTCACCAGGAAGACCTTAGAGAAGCTGAGCAGATCTCTATGCCCACTCCAAGGTATCCCTCTCCCCCTTCCTTTTCTTTACTTGTCACCACTCAGAGAGCTCTGGCATGTGTGTGTGTGTGTGTGTGTGTGTGGGGGGGGAGGTTTGCCCCAAAGACAGCTCAAGTCATGGCTCATTTAATTGACTCGAGCATTCCTAATTTGGGAATTGACAGAGGAAGCTTGCTGTCCTTGGAGAGGCCTCCCATCCTACGCTCATCCTCTAAAATAAGTTTTAAACAAACCCCTCTCCAAATCCAATTCCCATTACACGCCTAGGTAGCTGGATTGAGAAGTTTCACGACGGTTGTTGCTTCATAACGGACTTTTTGCAGCAGAACTACGTGTGGGGCGCGTAAAGGAAACACAGGCAGAAGGCAGCAAAATAGTGTGACTAATGTGACAACCACAGTACTAATAGGACTTTCCTGAATGGGTAACTTCTACATAAACCGTAACACTATATAGACTAGCCCTTTAACAGCAGGCCGTCACAATTTAGCGAAGAAACAATAATACCTTTCAACAACTGTTAACAGAAAGCTAGATAGAACACTATGGGCTGAGTTCTCAAGACCCTGGCATAAATCTGGGACAACAATGTTCTTTATTCAGTGTGTCTACCAGAAAGGTAATGTTTCTGCTAAGTTTTGTAAATGCGGCATTGCTTTTTAAGAATACAAGCCCACATTGGCATAGACCGGAGCAGGGACATCAGCGAACTTGCAAGAGGCTCTGGGATTGGGGACGTTGTTGGGGGCTCCAGGAAAGGGATGAGGTACGCACAACCCACACAATTAAAACTAACGTAAGCTCACGTTTGTCCCAGGGATGACAACTTTTTTCAGGATGTAGATATAAAGTGTGTCAACTGCATTTTATTTGTCTGCCCCGTGAGCTTAATGAAGGTATTGTGTGTACCATTAATCCCAAATTGGATTTTACAAACTTGCAGAGAAGGTTTAAAGGAATAAAAACACTTACAATAAGAGGCTCAAAACGTCTGGAAAACACTGTGTGAGGAAACTGTGTATATTAATATTTGCGTGGTGCTTATGTTGTAATTTAAATGTCCAGACGGGGCTCAAAGGGCATGTACATAAAAAGACTGTCTGCTATAAGATTTTAATGGAAAGTGGTCTTTTGAACAAAGTACATACAGATTGCTTAATATATTGAACTTTACCCTTAAAAGTTGGTTCTGAACAAACACAAAAGAGAGTCAGTGGACTTTGAATAAACAAGAGTCGTGGTCACACAACATACTGTCTTTATTGTACTCTTAATTGGAAAACACAAAAATCTCAAAAAATGTTTCCGGATATGAAGATATATTTCTGCATTGGCCTTGTCTATACACTAACAGGTATGTATTTGTAGTTATTTAGAATAATTGTTTGATTACATTTGTTGGTTGTAGAATTAATCAATTTTTTAAAGGATCAATTTGGTGACATTTTAGAACAATTAGATGTTGCATTTTGACCATTCAGCAAGAAACATTTATATTAAAACAAACCTTCCTGACATGTAGAATGAGAAATCACATCAAGTCTATTCATAACATATTTACAACATTCAAAATAAAAGTTTAAACAGAATTTGGCATTTGTTAGCTAAAAGAACAAAGCCTTTTACCTTGTTATTTCCTCACAGGTCAACCAGGACACAGGCTGTGCCTACCTTTCTTTAGCTTTGACATTTTGTATTCTGATGTAGACAGCATATTCATTTTAATTAAAGATATATCCTGAAACGATTGCTGTTGTTCCAAATATGGCTAGGGGGATACAAACAAAGTGACCTAGTTTTATTAACAGTTGTTTTCTTGGTAATGTTCAGGAATGGGGTCCACCCTATCAGGTAAAAGCCACAGTCAAGGGAAGAGTGACCGTGTTCTGCAGTATGTGGTGAACAACTCACTGAGAGAGCATCCCGTCCTGACCAAACTCAGACTGGTAAGATTGGACCAAAATTAAACCACGGTCATGGTTGAGGCTAGGGTTAGGGTTGAACTGGGATGTAGACATAATACTAAGGTGAAACAAGGAAAACACCCAACTACAAGAGCAAGCTGTGTTGAGGTTCCCTGAGTATAGGCAGCATAGGGGAAGTACAACCACTAGAGGTCAGACTTTCACCACACAAACACTCCAGATAAACTGAATAATCAGCTGTACAAAGTACAGAGAATTATTACTTGGTTACAGTACGCAATGGAAATTAAACCAATTGCTTTACTTTGTGTATATCATTAGCATTTTAGTAAATTATATTTCTTATAACTACCTTTTTTGGTGCAGAAAACCCTTGAGGACCCAGGGAGTGATATGCTCGTTGCTTGTGAACAAGCACAACTAATGGCCAATCTGGCCAGACTGATCAATGCCAACAAAACCATAGAAATTGGTATGTAAACGTAAAATTAATTAATATGCAGCTGCGAAAGATGCATCACAGTGACGGTTGTTCTGTCTTCCTAGGGATGTACACAGGGTATAACACTCTGAACATGGCCTTGGTTGTTCCACAGGGTGGTCATGTGGTTGCATGTGAATTAGAACGAAAATATGTGGCCATCGCCGAACCGTTCTTTGAGGAGGTAAGATCAACATTATACTGCTGAGCAGTTGAAATTCAAGCGGCTTTTCATTTCCATCTACTGTTCATTGTGTAATTCATAGAAGACTAAATAACAATGGTCAATGGAAACAAAAATGTCAAAAAAACGATGGAGGTTGGATGCAAACTCACACCAGAAAATCTAATTCCAGTCAATGGCATCCATGCCTTCGGCACCCTAGAGCTGCCTACATACTCTGGCCACATAAGGCTGGGCATTGTCCTGCACAAGGAGGAATCCAGGGCCCAGTGCACCAGTGAGAATGTCATCCCATTACCTAACAGCAGCCAGGGTACCGTTAGCTAGCATGTGGAGGACTGGGTGACCCTCCAAGGATACGCTTCCCCAGACCATCACTGAGCCACCGCCAAACTGGTCATGCCGGCATCTCCAGACTCTTTCATGTCTGTCACTTTCTTAATGTGAACCTGCTCTCATCTGTAAAGAGGACGAGGCACCTATGGTGAACCTGACAGTTCTGGTGTCCTCTGGCATATGCCAATTGAGAAGGACGGTACTGGGCTGTGAGCCGTGGTCTCACTAGAGGACGTTGGGCCCTCATGCCACCCTCATGGAGCAAGAAACATAAGAAATAGACATTTGATCGGCTGGAAATGAGTCCTTTGTTGTCCAATTTGAGATTGTTGGTTGCAAACACCTTTGTGAGATGTAGAGTGGGTGAACAGATGCATGTGTGGATCCCATGGTGAAGCACGGAGGAGGAGGCATTTTGCTGTTGACACTGTCTGTGATTTATTTAGAATTCAAGACACACTCAAACAGCATGGCTACCACAGAACACCCTGGTTTGTGCTGCGGTAAACTATAATTTGTTTTTCAATAAGACAATCACACACAAACCCACCTCCAGACTGTTTGACAAGGACTATTTGACCAAGAAATAGAGTGATCGATTGCTGCATCACATGTTCTGGCATCCACAATCACCCGACCTTAAACCAATTGAGATGGTTTGGGATGAGTTGGACCATAGAGAAGGAAAAGCCGCCCAAAACTGCTCTACATATGTGAGACCATTTCATGACTGTAAGCATTGCAGGTGACTACCTCATTAAACAGGTTGAGAGAATGCCAGGCAGGTGCAAAGCTGCCACTAAGGCAAAGGTTGGATACGAATAATCTAAAATATAAAACATGTATTTTGATTTGTTTAACACTCTTTTGGTTATAATGTGATTGTAATATTACTATAAGTGAGAGTTGCATACAATTCTTTATTCTTTTATTACAAAAAAATAACATGCTTCCCAAAGTGTGTAACTCACATGCAGCCTGAGATATAAACCCTTTCAACCCATTGAAGTTCAGGGACATTGATTTTTTGGACTTGTTTCTCCTTTTCCGATGGCTTCATTTCTCCACCCACAGCACTTGAAATCTGACTGACATGAGTCAGATTGTTGCTGTACTGTTGCTTTTGGAGAAAAAGCTGCATAGCTATGCAGGAAAGAATGTTGTTCTCCTTAATGATGTTGACGGCCCACTGCAAACCCAACAGTGAAAATGTTAACATTCACAATGCAGAATGACTACAGAGACAAGTGTTTCATATAGTCAGCTTCTGAACTTGAAACAAATCAACATTTAATTTACTTTCCCCTGACAAGAAAGCCTATACTATGAAAGACAGGCCACTAAACAACCTAAACATCTTTTATTTTCAGGCAAGTGTCAAGGAAAAAATAAATGTCCACCTACAAACGTGTCAAAAAACCCTGGGTAGGTGCCTTAAAAAAAAACAAATAAGATTATTTTTAGGTACTGTTCAACAAATATTCTCATCTTCTATTTCTGTCCTAGATGAGCTTATAGCTGCTGGAGAATCTGCCACCTACGACTTTGTGTTCATTGATGCAGATAAAAGGAGCTATGACCAATATTATGAAAAGTCTCTTGAGCTTGTGAGACAAGGGGGAATCATTGCCATCGATAATGTGAGTAGCTTATGTACAAACTATCCAGCACACACACGTTATCAACATGCATTTAAGATCAGACTAGATAGAAAATATGGAACAAAACAGTATTTCCCCATCACTGTGAGCTTCCTTTAAGCCTCTGTCCTCCATTGTCTCTCCTTTACCTCATCTCACAACCACATAACACAGTAGTATCACCTTGCTCAAAGAAGTAGACATCAGCCAAGTTAGTCTAATTCTTGAAGAAAACATTTAAAATAATACAAACTGGAAAAAAAAACTTCACAAACAACGGTCGGATGAGGTGGAGGGACTTATCCACACTCATCACATTCACACTCATCCATCAATCTAACCATGTCACTCAATATACCTTCAGCTCATCTTCCTCCACACACATCTAACACTTCCCCTGTATCTCTGACCACCACTCCCCTCTGTCCTCCCAGGTTCTGTGGAGTGGTCAAGTGGTGGACCCTTCTCCCGATGACCGGACATCTCAGGCTCTGGACAAGCTCAACAAGAAACTCCACACTGACCAGAGAATCGATCTGAGCATGCTCACTGTTGGGGATGGGCTTACCTTGGCCATTAAACGCTAACTCACGCTGACCCATGCTGATTTATGTTGACCCGTGCTGATTGTAGCTCAAACCCATTTCACTGTTGTGAATGCCCTAAACATGAACACCTGGCCTGAACAACATATACGGTAGGTTACATGTATAAATGGGAATTTAGCCTTTAATTAGAAACTCAAAAGGTTACCAATTGTAAGAATCTAGAATTAGTTGCCTATACACCAGGCAGTTAGTTTGTTTGAAAACATGTTTAAAAGATGTTATTTCCCATAAATAAAGCTATTAAATATCTTATTGTGGTAATATATGAATATATTTTTTAAAACAAACAACAAAAATCTAATAATACATAGTGTATGCACATTGTCACATTGTGGCATTAATGTTGTGAGAAAATGATTTGCTCATCGGAAAAGTAAAATAATACTAAAATGTGGCAAGGCAAGAGATTGATGTGGTCAGTATCTGGTCAGTATCTGGTCAGTATCTGGTCAGTATCTGGAAGCCGCTGTTATTCATTCTAGTCTATTCTCGTCATTTCTTTGTACATCGTTTGAGAGTATAGAACATTCGCTTTTCGGCAAATGCACAACACATGCATTCTCAGTACTCGATGAAGATTTAGAAAGTGAATAGTGGTTGCTTGTAAACATTTCCTATTCTAAATAAGGAAAATAGCTAGTAGTTAAAATCACTTTTCATCATTTGGATGTCACCAGATTGATTTTAGATGCAGAAAACAACTAAAGAGCTAGCTATTTTTACAAACGTTTCATATATTTTGAGCATTGTCATTGTATTTCCAAGTAATTCCTAGATTGAAAATATGAGTGTCAGTACGGACGCAAACAAGAGACTTGGGGGCGCAACACATACTGTATATCGGTTTGCAGAAGGAATCACTCAACTGGAGGTCTCTCTATAACTGAATCAATCAAACCAATCCATGTATTAGCCCTTTGCAATGCACCAAATCACGAAAGTCAATATGGGTTCCAGTCTCTCCAAAAGGGAGAGATCAATGATGTTGAACTGAAGGACAAACATGTCATCTGGGTCTAATGCCACAATGAGTTAATTTACCACCTTTACGATTGCAAGGCCTGACAGCAAAGATAGTCATTCTCCTCGTGTCAGTTTTGGTTATCCAAATTAGAGACAGCTGCACTGGGTTGCCTCTAATTCGGGATCCTATTACAGTACAGGTGTTTCTCCACTCCTGGTGGATTATTGCTTGTGTGTGCTACAATAGTCCTTGGTTCATGACTCTTGTTATTTTTGAAAGAAGACAACTAAAAGGAATGTTTTACAGCTCTGTGCCTCCTGTCCTGTCGACCCACGAGTTTGACCATGTTCTTATTAAGACATTTAGATTTTTATGTTTAAAATGTACTTTTTAAGCATAAATGTCCATCATGCCTATGGGATGTTGTGTTCCCGGGTATACTAATAACAATCAAAGTGCTTGTGCACATTTCTTTTGCCTGGTACCATCACCAAATGCATCTATAACATGTAACTAGAAAACATCTCACAGGGTTATCCCTCTTATAACACGCCAACAAACTAACAGATTACGTGGCAACTTTACTGTAAGAACATGTTTTGGACGCGCCAAGCATTGCACCCTTTTTGTAATCCCGTCAAATACATGAACAACCTTTTCAGATCATGCCATTGACAAGCAAATACATGCTTCCTCAACGTTCCACCAAATCTGGTCATTCGTTCTCAACTGCACCATTTGTTCTATTAAATGTTCACTAACGTGAATGACGTCAGAATTATTTCATCCAGGCAGATTAAAATGATTGCCCTTTTAGTTTTGGCAATATACAAAAAGTACTAGGATAAGCATACCTACTAAGCCCTTCAAACTGTATACTGAAATCAAAGAGTAAATGTTTTTAATTATTTACATATATGAAAATAGATTGTACATAAGTAATCATTCTCTTTGCTATGGCACACCTAAATGAACGAATTACCTTTAAAAGTCATATAATTACTTGAAAAAGGCACCTGTGTGTAATTAAGGTATTTTAATATTACTTTTCATTGTTGGCATCAAAACCATTTACATTGCGTGGAGAAATTAGAAATGACTAACGGATCAACATGACCCCGGTTTTCTTAGCAGTCGACAAAAACGTCAGAACCTTTTCTGAGAAATAACATTGTTTTCATGGGTCCTTCTCGAATTTCTTTTGTAAAAACAGTATTTTGTATAAAGTTAAAAAACAAGTTCACAAGAACACCCAGCAAAAAATCTGCAGCCACTTCATAATTTAATATAAAAAATCGAAACACATCTTTTTAAATTGATCGCTTGCAATACACACACTCCAATGCTATTGGTGACATAACGAAGGAGAGGAAGGCGAGACAGGTGAAGACGAGATATGGAATGCTGCCAAGCATACAGCTGATTCAATATATTTTCACCACTATGGACAGTTCCATTCTGCAGAGTGAGCAGGCCAAGGGGGGTATAAAAGATAGGAGCAGCGCTGTTCAGTCTGCACTCCAGTACAGCTGAGTCCAGTGGGACGATATGAGCCACAGTATGGAGTACCGGTTGGGTTCACCGCATAGGGGAAGTCAAGCTGAATTTTCTCAAAATCAACCAAAACTCACCGGATCGCTCTCGGCGCCCAGGAGAATTGTTTTTGAATTGACTGAAGACAGTAAATATGCAGAAACAACGAAGAGGGAATTTGCATCCGTCTCAAAATCATCCGACAGCTTTCAAGATCTGTCAAGTACATTTACTGGGGTGTTGACAAAAATGAATGAAAAAGAACTGCTCCATGGACTGAACGACCGTTTTGCCGGATTTATAGAGAAGGTGCGTCATTTGGAGCATCAAAATGAAATGATTGAGAAAGAAATTCAGGAAATAAAACAGAAGGCACCAACTTCTACCGCTCTGGCCCAGATGTTTGAGCCAGAGCTCAGAGATTTGAGAAAACAAGTTAACGACATAACAATAGAGAAACGTCAGATTGAGATAGAACATCAGAGCCTGGAGGAAGACTTCTTCTCTTTGAGAGACAAGTACGAACAGGAGGCTCGGGACCGTTCAAATGCAGTTAACGGAATTCTGGTGCTGAAAAACAACGCCAATGAAGCATGCTTGGTCAAACTTCAGCTGGACAAGAAAGCGCAGGCTCTGGTGGACGAGATCCACTTTCTGAAGAAGAACCATGAGGACGAGGTGGCGGAGATGGTGGCTCAAATCCAAGAAGCTCAGGTGAGAGTTGACACGTGCGGTTTTGGCAAACCCAACGTCACTGCGGCTCTCCGGGACATCCGGATGCAGCTAGAAGGTCACGCCGCCTCAGACATCCAGCAGGGCGAGCAGGGCTTCCTGGTCCAGTTTACAAAGTTGACCAGAGAGGCAGAAAGCAACAGAGAGGCGCTGAAGAAGACCCAGCAGGAGATCCAGGAGAACAGAAGGCAGCTCCAAGGGAAGAACATTGAACTGGACTGCGCGAAAGGAACAAAAGAAGCCCTGGAAAAACAAATGCATGAGCTAGAGGAGCGTCACTATGAAGAAATGATTCATTATCAGGTAGGTTTTGGATTTCCTTTTTTGCCTTTAAATAGTAGTGGTGCTTAAATCAGATATAGTTCTAACTCTTTGTATCCCATACAAATTTAAATAGAAGGTTGCTGGGCTATGATCACATAGTTACTATGATCTCTTGTTCAAGGCACCAAGTACTACAACAACTATCTCAGGCTAATGTATGAATAGCTCCTCTTATCTGGAGAGTTGCTTGGTCTGCAGCTATTTGAATCCACACTGAATTGCACCTAAGCTTTTTAAGCTATTATCCATTGAGGTTAAGGCCAAAATATGGTTAGAACGAAGTTCAGGAGTGGGCTTATAAACAGTAGCATTTCTGATGGATGGATGTCCCCAACCACACACTTGTGCCTTCATTAAAGTATTCCCAAATTCAACCAAATCCAACTTTGGATGTTGTTTGTTAATTACACTGCTAGAATATCTTTTGGTGGAAATGTAAAAGCTAGCAATGCCAAGCCAATTAAGCCCTTTAAAGCATTTAGGCTGACACTCGTGGAATAATATTTTATTTTAGCTTTTCTCATTATCAATACTAATTCACTGATCTACAGAAGGACAGGGTGTCTCTCCGCACCAGCTGATGAAATACAATAATGTTGTAATAATATATTTGTGTGCTTTGCTTTTCTGTGCAGGACACTGTCAGGCAGCTGGAGAATGAGCTGACCAATGCTAAACTAGATATGTCTGGCCATCTAAGAGAATACCAGGACCTGCTGAATGTCAAAATAGCTTTGGATGTGGAGATTCTCTCTTATAGGTAAGTTACCTGAACCATCTCTCACCTACTAAATCAGGGAAAAAGACAGACTTTTTGGCATATTGATAAGACCAAAAAAAACACATTAGGACACATGCATACAATAGTTGTGACAGTAATAACACATTACAGCCTCTCTGTCTCCTTTATATAGGAAACTTCTGGAGGGTGAGGAATCCCGTCTGTCCACCACACCCTATGTTAACCAGAAGTCCCCTGTCTACACCCTGCCTCACCTGGCTAGACATGGAGGCCCCACATGCAGATCTGAACCCCAAAGGTTTGTAGAGGAGATCATCACTCAGACCACCACCGAAGTGGAAATGTCAGAGTTTGAGGAGACAATTTCTAAGGAGAAGGCCAGGGTAGAGGAAGAGAGAGAAGAAAATGGAGAGGAGCAAGAGAAAACTGATGAAGCTGAAAAGGTAGAAGAGGAGGATGAAGAGAAAGAGGGAGATGTAGGGAAAGTGGCTCTTAAACAGGGAAAAGAGCCTCAGGTAAACAGAGTTAGTTCTAGTGAAGGAGAAAATGGAGTGGATGAAGAGGACCGAAAGGAGGAAAAGGAGGATGAGCCAGATGCAATTAAAGTTAAAGTCAGCTCAGCTGAGGTCCCTAGTCAGGAAGGGAAGGACAAACTGGACATATCCAAAGAGCTGGACAGCAAGATCAAAGATCTGGGGAAGACAATGAAAAAAGAAGACATCCCAAAGCATGTGAAGGTCCAAAAAGATGTTCCTCTAACGCTTGACATCACAGAACCCAAAAATTCAGAGCTCATGTCACAGTCAGAGGATAGCGAAACAGAGATGTCAGTAAATAATCAACAACAGGTCGGCAAAAAGGAGATCCCCAAACAGCCCACAAAGGTGTCACATGAAGACATGAAAGAAAACCAGTTAAATGAGAAAGAAGAAGTAAATATGCAGGATGCCTCAACAATGGACTGTAAACCTGATCAAAAGGCATGCCGGGAGCCAGTCCACCCTGAAGAGGAAGTGAGTCCTGTTTCAACCCAAGAGGAAGCATTCCATGGGCCAACGGGTAATGGCTCAACAGAAGCACTGGTAGAACCAGACCCAATGATTGTCCCCAAGGACAAGACATCCCTCAAACAAGACCCAATGATTATCCCCAAAGAAAAGGCATCCCCTAAACCAGAAACTAGCATCCTCTCTATAGAAAAAACATCAAAACCAGACTCAACCACCACACATAAAGAAGACACCACCCAACCAGATAATACAACCACCCCTAAAGAAGAATCCTTTGCCAAACCTAGCCCAACCATCACCTCTGAAAAAGAAACATCTAAACTGGACCCAACAGACACCTCTGATAAAAACAATTCCACCAAGCCCGAAACAAACATCCCTAATTCAGATGAAACATCCAAACCAGAATCAACCTTCACTCCTAAAGAAGATGAATATTCTCCCAAATCATACTCAAGCAGTACAGCTGAAAATGAAATATTAAACACTATATCTACCAAAAAAGAAACACCACAAGTGGAACCAATGGTCACCACTGAAGAAGAAACTCCTTCAAAACCAGACCAAACCATCACCCCTCAAGACATGTCTGAAGAGACTTCCCCAAAACCAAATCTAACTGTCACCCCTAAAGAACACACTTCACCCAAACCAGACCCAACCATCATCCCTAAAGACATGCCTAAGGAGACTTCGCCAAAACCAGACCTAACTGTCACCACTGAAGAAAAAGCTTCAACCAAACTAGACCAAACTATCATCCCTAAAAACATGTCTGAAGAGACTTCCTCAAAACCAGACCTAACTGTCACCCCTGAAGAACAAATATCACCCAAACCAGATCAAACCATCATCTCTGAAGAAATGTCTGAAGAGACATCCCCAAAACCAGACCTAACGTTCACCCCTGAACAACAAACTTCACCCAAACCAGACCAAACTATCATCCCTAAAGACATGTCTCAAGATACTTCTCCAAAACCAAACCTAATTGTCACCCCTGAAGAAAAGACTGCACCCAAACTAGACCAAACCATCATCCCTAAAGACATGTCTGAAGAGACCTCCCCAAAACCAGAGCTAACTTTCACCCCTGAAGAACAAACTTCACCCAAACCAGACCAATCTATCATCCCTAAAAGCATGTCTGAACAGACCTCCCCACAACTAGACCTAACTGTCCCACCTGAAAAACAAACTTCACCCAAACCAGATCAAACCATCATTCCTAAAGAAATGTCTGAAGAGACTTCCCCAAAACCAGACCTTACTTTCACCCCTGAACAACCAACTTCACCCAAACCAGACCCAACCATCAACCCTAAAGACATGCCTAAGGAGACTTCACCAAAAACACACCTAACTGTCACTACTGAAGAAAAAACTTCAACCAAACTAGACCAAACCATCATCCCTAAAGACATGTCTGAAGAGACCTCCCCAAAACCAGAGCTAACTTTCACCCCTGAAGAACAAACTTCACCCAAACCAGACCAATCTATCATCCCTAAAAGCATGTCTGAACAGACCTCCCCACAACTAGACCTAACTGTCCCACCTGAAAAACAACCTTCACCCAAACCAGATCAAACCATCATTCCTAAAGA